>JAACNH010001554.1:0-68465 GCA_019447015.1 Hymenochirus boettgeri | reverse complement strand
GTAAAATCACTACAACTGCTACAATAGCAGAATATCAGAGATCTACCCTTCTTCAGGTAGGGGACAAGGGATTGACCTGCTCCACACATGCTACCTCTGAGCTGTCCACATCTAGCTCTGTTATGCTGGACTAGCTGGGAATCTGCTATAGACCAGGGTTCCTGATAGGGTTTGTGGGGTACACTGGGTGTTATAGACCAGGGTTTCTCATAGGGTGTGTGGGGTACACTGGGTGTTATAGACCAGGGTATGTGATAGGGTGTGTGGGGTACACTGGGTGTTATAGACCAGGGTATGTGATAGGGTGTGTGGGGTACACTGGGTGTTATAGACCAGGGTATCTGATAGGGTGTGTGGGGTACACTGGGTGTATAGACCAGGGTATGTGATAACTTGGTGTGTGTGGTACACTGGGTGCTATAGACCAGGGTAATTGATAGGGTGTTGTGGGGTACACGGGTGTTATAGACCAGGTATCTGATAGGGTTGTGGGGTACACGGGTGCTAAGAACCAGGGTTATCTGGATAGGGTGTGTGGGTACACACGGGTGCTATAGACCAGGGTATCTGATAGGGTGTGGTTGTGGTACACTGGGTGTTTATAGACCAGGTATCTGATAGGGTGTGTGGTACACTGGGTGCTATAGACCAGGGTATCTGATAGGGTGTGTGGGGTACACTGGGTGCTATGACCAGGGTATGTGTAGGGTGTGTGGGGTACACTGGGTGCTATAGACCAGGGTATCTGATAGGGGGTGGTGTGGTACACTGGGTGTTATAGACCAGGGTCTGATAGGGTGTTGTGGGGTACACTGGGTGTTTATAGACCAGGGTATCTGATAGGGGTGGTGGGTACACTGGGTGTTATAGACCAGGGTATGTGATAGGGTGTGTGGGTTACACTGGGTGTTATAGACCAGGGTATCTATAGGGTGTGTGGGGTACACTGGGTGTTATAGACCAGGTTGTGATAGGGTGTGTGGGGATACCTGGGTGTTATAGACCAGGGTTCTGATAGGTGGTGGGGTACACTGGGTGGCTATAAGACCATGGTACTGATAGGGTGTTGGGGTACACTGGGTGCTATAGACCAGGGTATCTGATAGGGTGTGTGTGTACACTGGGTGTTATAGACCATGGTATGTGATAGGGTGTTGGGGTGTACACGGTGTTATGCGGGTTCTAGGTTGTTGGTACACTGGGTGTTATAGACGAGGGTATCTGAAAGGGTGTGTGTGGGGTACACTGGGTGTTATAGACCAGGGTATGTGATAGGGTGTGTGTGGGGTACACTGGGTGTTATAGACCAGGGTATCTGAAAGGGTGTGTGGGGTACACTGGGTGTTATAGACCAGGGTATGATAGGTGTGTTGGGTACACTGGGTGTTATAGACCAGGGTATTTGATAGGGGTGTGGGGGTACACTGGGTGTTATAGACCAGGTATTTGATAGGGTGTGTGGGGGTACACTGGGTGTTATAGACCAGGGTATCTGATGGGTGTGTGGGGTACACTGGGTGCTATAGACCAGGGATCTGATAGGGTGGTGTGGGTTACACTGGGTGCTATAGACCAGGTATCTGATAGGGTGTGTGGGTACACTGGGTGTTATAGACACGGGTTTGATAGGGGTGTGGGGTACACTGGGTGTTATAGACCGGGTATCTGATAGGGTGTGTGGGGTACACTGGTGTTATAGACCAGGGTGTTTGATAGGGTGTGTGGGGTACACTGGGTGTTATAGACCAGGTATCTGATAGGGTGTGGTGGGGTACACTGGGTGTATACCAGGTACTGATAGGGTGTGTGGGGTACACTGGTGTGTTTAGACCAGGGTTTTGATAGGTTGTGGTGGTTACACTGGGTTTTATAGACCAGGGTATGTGATAGGGGTGTGTGGGTACACTGGTGTTATAGACCAGGGTATCTGATAGGGTGTGTGGGGTACACTGGGTGTTTATAGACCAGGGTTGTGATAGGGGTGTGTGGGGTACACTGGTTGTAAGACAGGTATTGATAGGTGTGGTGGGTACTCTGGGTTTATAACCAGGGTATCTGATAGGGTGTGGGGGTACACTGGTGTTATGACCAGGTATCTGATAGGGTGTGTGGGGTCCACTGGGTTTTATAGGACCAGGTATGTGATAGGGTTGTGGTGGTACACTGGGTGTTATAGACAGGTATTGATAGGGTGTTGGTGGGGTACACTGGGTGTTTATAGACCAGGGTATCTGATAGGGTGATGGGGTACACGGGTGTTATAGACCAGGTTATGTGATAGGGTGTGTGGGGTACACTGGGTGTTGTAGACCAGGGTATTGATAGGGTGTGGGGGTACACTGGGTGTTATAGACCAGGGTATCTGATAGGTGTGTGGGTACACGGGTGTTATAGACCAGGGTATGTGATAGGGTGTGTGGGGTACACTGGGTGTTATAGACCAGGGTTTCTGATAGGGTGGTGGTGGGGTACACTGGGTGTTATGACCCAGGGTTTTCTGATAGGGGTGGTGGGGTAACACTGGGTGTTATAGACCAGGGTATGTGATAGGGTGTGTGGGGTACACTGGGTGTCTATAGACCAGGTGTTCTGATAGGGTGTGTGGGGTACACTGGGTGTTATAGACCATGGTTTCTGATAGGGTGTGTGGGTACACTGGGTGTTATAGACCAGGGTATGTGATAGGTGTGTGGGGTACACTGGGTGCTATAGACCAGGGTTTCTGATAGGGTGTGTGGGTACACTGGGTGTTATAGACCAGGGTTTCTGATAGGGTGTGTGGGGTACACTGGGTGTTATAGACCAGGGTATGTGATAGGGTGTGGGGGGTACACTGGGTGCCTTTAGACCAGGGTATGTGATAGGGTGTGTGTGGTACACTGGGTGTTATAGACCAGGGTATGTGATAGGGTGTGCTGGGTTTCCATATTTGCACTTTAGTTTGTGTACTTTACAAGGCGAGTAAACAGTTTATGATGTTTAAATGAAAAGTTAAAAGCATTTGTCATTATTTATAGTTTAGAAACTGATTTAAAAAAAATTTTATGCATTTTTTTTAACCATTTAAAACCTCAGTGAGTTCACAGGGAGATACAAAGTATCTGATGGGGCAGCTCCTGTCTCTGAGCATGTCTGAACCAGTGGCTCGGGGTGGCGGAGGAGTTAGAAGTGAGTGAGAAGCTTGACTTAACACAGTTGTATCTTTGGTTGGGAAACACTTAGAAAAGTGAATCATAAGTCGTTGTAATCGCCTGCTTCTAGGCCATGGGTGGAACATATTTAAGTGTGAAAACACAACGCTGACACAAAAGCTTACAATCTAATGATTTGAACACTGTCTAGAGGCGTCCATACACTTTTAACTTACCTGCCAATGGCAACCACCAGATCATCTGGCGCTACAGACGTTTTTGGGCACTAAACATGCAGGTAGGAGCCCCTGGGGCAGTAGATGTTCCAATCAATTCGCCCTGTCAGATCTAGTGTATGGCCAAGAGGAAGATTTAAGGCAGACAATAACCTGTGACTGGAGAGATTAAGATTTACACCCCCCACAACCCCTACTCCCCAGTGTGTGAGGTTACCCCACTTGTCCAGAAACTGTATAAAGAAGATTGTACACAGATTGGGGCTCTGCTTACTGCTGGTTCCTGAACAGATCTGTTGTCTCTCCATCTGTTGTTAGGCAGGACAATTATCTGTCCTTTCTCTATATTTAGACTATTTGATGCTCCCTGTAGGTTGGTATTCGGGACCATTGATTGTTTATTGTTCCAGGAGCACTTTGTGCATTCCACGCCACATTCCTCCCAGTGCGTTATCCAGGGGGATTTCTATCTAGTTACACTGGTGCCAATCTCACATTTACTAATGTCCCCCACCCCCCATTCACTGTTAAACGGTTTAAACTGCAGGGTCTCCAGCTGTTATTAAACAAATGGCTATACCCTCATACTGTACTGTCTAAGGGAAACACTATGGCAGCTCCCACCTCTATGTATAAATATAAATATACAGAGAAGGAATGTTCTGTACATACAATAAGCTATACCCTCATACTGTATGTTAAGGAAACATATGGCAGCTCCCCCCATATGTAAAATATAAATATACAGAGAAGGAATGTTCTGTACATACAATAACTATACCCTACTGTACTGTCTAAGGGAAACAATATGGCAGCTCCCACCCATATGTATAAATATACAGAGAAGGAATGTTCTGTACACACAATAAGCTATACCCCATACTGTACTGTCTAAGGGAAACAATAGCAGCTCCCACCCATATGTAAAATAAATATACAGAGAAGGAATGTTCTGTACATACAATAAGCATACCCTCATACTGTACTGTCTAAGGGAAACATATGGCAGCTCCCACCCATATGTATAAATATACAGAGAAGGAATGTTCTGTACATACAATAAGCTATACCCCATACTGTACTGTCTAAGGGAACAATATGGCACACTCCACCCATATGTATATATAAATATACAGAGAAGGATATTCTGTACATACAATAAGCTATACCCTCATACTGTACTGTCTAAGGGAAACATATGGCCTCCCACCCATATGTATAAATATACAGAGAAGGAATGTTCTGTACACACAATAAGCTATACCCTCATACTGTACTGTCTAAGGGAAACAATATGGCAGCTCCCACCCATGTATATAATATAAATATAGAGAAGAATGTTCTGTACATACAATAAGCTATACCTCATACTGTACTGTCTAAGGGAAACATATGGCAGCTCCCACCCATATGTATAAATAAATATACAGAGAAGGAATGTTCTGTACACCAATAAGCTATACCCCATACTGTACTGTCTAAGGAAAACATATGGCAGCTCCCACCCATATGTATAAATATATAGAGAAGGAATTTTTCTGTACACACATAGCTATACCCTCATACTGTACTGTCTAAGGGAACAATATGGCAGCTCCCACCCATATGTATAAATATACAGAGAAGAATGTTCTGTACACACAATAACTATACCCTCATCTGTACTGTCTAAGGAAACAATTAGGCAGCTCCCACCCATATGTATAAATAAATATCAGAGAAGAATGTTCTGTACATACAAAAGCTATACCCCCATACTGTACTGTCTAAGGAACAATATGGCACTCCCACCCATATGTTATATAACAGAGAAGGAATGTTCTGTACATCAATAAGCTATACCCTCATACTTTACTGTCTAAGGAAACATATGGCAGCTCCCACCCATATGTATAAATATAAATATACAAAGAAGGAATGTCTGTACACACATAAGCTAACCCTCATACTGTACTGTCTAAGGGAAACAATATGGCAGCTCCCACCCATATGTATAAATAAATATACAGAGAAGGAATGTTCTGTACACCAATAAGCTATACCCTCATACTGTACTGTCTAGGAAACATATGGCACTCCCACCCATATGTATAAATATAGAGAAAGGATGTTCTGTACACACAATAAGCTATACCCTCATACTGTACTGTCTAAGGGAACAATATGGCGCTCCACCCATATGTATAAATATACAGAGAAGAAGTTCTGTACACACAATAAGCTATACCCTCATCTGTCTGTCTAGAGAACAAATGGCAGCTCCCACCCATATGTATAAATATAATATACAGAGAAGGAATGTTCTGTACACACAATAACTATACCCTCATACTGACTTCTAAGGGAAACAATATGGCGCTCCCACCCATATGTATAAATATAATATACAAGAAGGAATGTTCTGTACATACAATAAGCTATACCCTCATACTGTACTGTCTAAGGAAACAATATGGCAGCTCCACACATGTATAAATATAAATATACAGAGAAGGAATGTTCTGTACACACAATAAGCTATACCTCATACTGTACTTTCTAAGGGAAACAATATGGCAGCTCCACCCATATGTAAATATAAATATACAGAAAGGAATGTCTGTACATACAATAAGCTATACCCTCATACTCTAAATATAAATATACAGAGAAGGAATGTTCTGTACATACAATAAGCTATATCCCCATACTGTACTGTCTAAGGGAAACAATATGGCAGCTCCCACCCATATGTATAAATAACTATGGCAGCCTCCCCTGATATAATATACAGAGACAGGAATGTTTTCTGTACACACATAAGCTATACCCTCATACTGTACTGTCTAAGGGAAACACTATGGCAGCTCCCACCCATATGTATAATATACAGAGAATGAATGTCTGTACACGCAATAAGCTATACCCTCATACTGTACTGTCTAATGGAAACACTATGGCAGCTCCCACCCATATGTATAAATATATAGAAAAGGAATGTTCTGTACACACAATAAGCTATACCCTCATACTGTACTGTCTAAGGGAATCAATATGGCAGCTCTCACCCATATGTATAAATATACAGAGAATGAAAGTTCTGTACACACAATAAGCTATACCCTCATTCTGTACTGTCTAAGGTAAACAATATGGCAGCTCCCACCCATATGTATAAATATAAATATACAGAGAAGGAATGTTCTGTACACACAATAATCTATACCCTCAAACTGTACTATCTAAGGGAAACAATATGGCTGCTCCCACCCATATGTACATATATATATATAAATATACAGAGAAGGAATGTTCTGTACATACAATAAGCTATACCCTCATACTGTACTGTCTAAGGGAAACAATATGGCAGCTCCTACACATGTATAAATATAAATATACAGAGAAGGAATGTTCTGTACACACAATAAGCTATATCCTCATACTGTACTGTCTAAGGGAAACAATATGGCAGCTTCCACCCATATGTAAAAATATAAATATACAGAGAAGGAATGCTCTGTACATACAATAAGCTATACCCTCATACTCTACTGTCTAAGGGAAACACTATGGCAGCTCCCACCCATATGTATAAATATACAGAGAAGGAATGTTCTGTACATACAATAAGCTATACCCCCATACTGTACTGTCTAAGGGAAACAATATGGCAGCTCTCACCCATATGTATAAATATAAATATACAGAGAAGGAATGTTCTGTACATACAATAAGCTATACCCTCATACTGTACTGTCTAAGGGAAACAATATGGCAGCTCCAACCCATATGTATAAAGATAAATATACAAAGAAGGAATGATCTGTACACACAATACGCTATACCCTCATACTGTACTGTCTAAGGGAAACAATATGGAAGCTCCCGCCCATATGTATAAATATAAATATACAGAGAAGGAATGTTCTGTACATACAATAAGTTATACCCTCATACTGTACTGTCTAAGGGAAACAATATGGCAGCTCCCACCCATATGTATAAATATACATAGAAGGAAGATTCTGTACATACAATAAGCTATACCCTCATACTGTACTGTCTGAGGGAAACACTATGGCAGCTCCCACACATATGTATAAATATACAGAGAAGGAATGTTCTGTACACACAATAAGCTATACCCTCATACTGTACTGTCTAAGGGAAACAATATAGCAGCTCCCACCCATTTGTATAAATATAAATATACAGAGGAATGTTCTGTACGTACAATAAGCTATACCGTCATACTGTAGTGTCTAAGGGAAACAATTTGGCAGCTCCCACCCATATGTATAAATATACAGAGAAGAAAGATTCTGTACATACAATAAGCTATACCCTAATACTGTACTGTCTGAGGGAAAAACTATGGCAGCTCCCACTCATATATATAAATATACAGAGAAGGAATGTTCTGTACACACAACAAGTTATACCCTCATACTGTACTGTCTAAGGGAAACAATATGGCAGCTCTCACCTATTTGTATAAATATAAATATACAGATAAGGAATGTTCTGTACATTCAATAAGCTATACCCTCATACTGTACTGTCTAAGGGAAATAATATGGCAGCTCCCACCCATATGTATAAAGATAAATATACAGAGAAGGAATGTTCTGTACACGCAATAAGCTATACCCTCATACTGTACTGTCTAAGGGAAACAATATGGCAGCTCCCGCCCATATGTATAAATATAAATATACAGAGATGGAATGTTCTGTATACACAATAAGCTATACCCTCATACTGTACTGTCTAAGGGAAACAATTTGGCAGCTCCCGCCCATATGTATAAATATAAATATACAGAGAAGGAATGTTCTGTACATACAATAAGCTATACCCTCATACTGTACTGTCTAAGGGAAACACTATGGCAGCTCCCACGCATATGTATAAATATACAGAGAAGGAATGTTCTAAACACACAATAAGTTATACCCTCATACTGTACTGTCTAAGGGAAACAATATGGCAGCTCCCACCCATTTGTATAAATATAAATATACAGAAAAGGAATGTTCTGTACACACAATAAGCTATACCCTCATACTGTACTGTCTAAGGGAAACAATATGGCAGCTCCCACCCATATGTATAAATATACAGAGAAGGAATGTTCTGTACACACAAGAAGCTATACCCTCATACTGAACTGTCTAAGGTAAACAATATGGCAGCTCCCATCCATATGTATAAATATACAGAGAAGAAGTTTTCTGTACACACAATAAGGTATACCCTCATACTGTACTGTACAAGGGAAACAATATGTCAGCTCCCACCCTTACGGATAAATATAAATATACAGAGAAGGAATGTTCTGTACAAGCAATAAGCTATACCCTCATACTGTACTGTCTAAGGGAAACACTATGGCAGCTCCCACCCATATGTATAAATATACAGAGAAGTAGTGTTCTATACACACAATAAGCTATACCCTCATACTTTACTGTCTAAAGGAAACAATATGGCAGCTCCCATCCATATGTATAAATATACAGACAAGGAGAAGCGTTCTGTATACACAATAAACTATACCCTCATACTGCACTGTCTAAGGGAAATAATATGGCAGCTCCCGCCCATATGTATAAATATAAATATACAGAGAAGGAATGTTCTGTACATACAATAAGCTATACCCTCATACTGTAGTGTCTAAGGGAAATAATATGGCAGCTCCCACCCATATGTATAAATATACAGAGAAGGAAGATTCTGTACATACAATAAGCTATACCCTCATACTGTACTGTCTAAGGGAAACAATATGGCAGCTCCCACGCATATGTATAAATATACAGAGAAGGAATGTTCTGTACACACAATAAGCTTATCCCTCATACTGTAACTGTCTAAGGGACAATATGGCAGCTCCCACCCATATGTATAATATAAATATACAGAGAAGGAATGTTCTGTACATCTAATCTATACCCTCATACTGTACTGTCTAAGGAAACAATATGGCAGCTCCCACCCATATGTATAAATATATATACAAAAGGAATGTTCTGTACACCATAAGCTATACCCTCTACTGTACTGTCTAAGGGAAACAATATGGCATCTCCACCCATATGTATAATAAATATACAGAGAAGGAAGTTCTGTACATACAATAAGCTATACCCCATACTGTACTGTCTAAGGGAAACAATATGGCAGCTCCCACCCATATGTATAAATATACAGAGAAGGAATGTTCTGTACATACAATAAGCTATACCCTCATACTGTACTGTCTAAGGGAACAATATGCAGCTCCCACCCATATGTATAAATATAAATATACAGAGAAGGAATGTTCTGTACACAATAAGCTATACCCTCATCTGTACTGTCTAAGGGAAACAATATGGCAGCCCCACCCATATGATAAATATACAGAGAAGGAATGTTCTGTACATACAATAAGCTATACCCCATACTGTACTGTCTAAGGGAAACATATGGCAGCTCCCACCCATATGTATAAATATAAATATACAGAGAAGGATGTTCTTAATACAATAAGCTATACCCTCATACTGTCTGTCTAAGGGAAACATATGGCACTCCACCCATATGTATAAATATACAGAGAAGGAATGTTCTGTACATACAATAAGCTATACCCTCATACTGTACTGTCTAAGGGAAACATATGGCAGCTCCCACCCATGTATAAATAAATATACGAGAAGGAATGTTCTGTACACACAATAAGCTATACCCTCATACTGTACTGTCTAAGGGAAACAATATGGCAGCTCCCACCCATATGTATAATATAAATATACAGAGAAGGAATGTTCTGTACACACAATAAGCTATACCCTCATCGTACTGTCTAAGGGCACATATGGCAGCTCCCACCCATATGTATAATATAAATACAGAGAAGGAATGTTCTGTACACAATAAGCTATACCCTCATACTGTACTGTCTAAGGGAAACATATGGCACTCCCACCCATATGTATAAATATAAAATACAGAGAAGGAATGTTCTGTACAACAATAAGCTATACCCTCATACTGTACTGTCTAAGGGAAACATATGGCACCTCCCACCCATATGTTAAATATAAATATACAGAGAAGGAATGTTCTGTACAACAATAACTATACCCTCATACTGTACTGTCTAAGGAAACACTATGGCAGCTCCCACCCATATGTATAAATATAAATATACAGAGAAGGAATGTTCTGTACACACAATAAGCTATACCCTCATACTGTACTGTCTAAGGGAAAAAATGGCAGCTCCCACCCATATGTATAAATATAAATATACAGAGAAGGAATGTTCTTTACATACAATAAGCTATACCCTCATACTGTACTGTCTAAGGGAAACAATATGGCAGCTCCCACCCATATGTATAAATATAAATACAGAGAAGGAATGTTCTGTACATACAATAAGCTATACCCCATACTGTACTGTCTAAGGGAAACAATATGGCACCCCCTCTTTATATACTGTCTTTCTGTCTTTCTCTAATGACTATGAATCTAAATGCAGTTCTTTTTGTATGGGAGTGTTCTGTCCACTCTGCTATACCCTCTATCTGTACTGTCTCCATATGGCAGCTCCCTCTATATTACAGGGGAGTGTCGTTCCTCTTACTCTCTCTCTGCTGACTTAATGGCAGAGCTCCCACCCATATGTATAAATATAATATACAGAGAAGGAATGTTCTGTACAACAATAAGCTATACCCCATACTGTACTGTCTAAGGGAACAATATGGCAGCTCCCACCCATATGTATATATAAATATACAGAGGGAATGTTCTGTACATACAATAAGCTATACCCTCATACTGTACTGTCTAAGGGAACAATATGCAGCTCCCACCCTATGTATAATTAAATATACAGAGAAGGAATGTTCTGACATCAATAAGCTATACCCTCATACTGTACTGTCTAAGGGAAACAATATGGCAGCTCCCACCCATATGTATAAATATACAAAAAGGAATGTTCTGTACATACAAAAGCTATACCCTCATACTGTACTGTCAAGGGAAACAATATGGCAGCTCCACCCATATGTATAAATAATACAGAGAAGGAATGTTCTGTACACACATAAGCTATACCCTCATCTGTACTGTCTAAGGGAAACAATATGGCAGCTCCCACCATATGTATAAATATACAGAAAGGAATGTTCTGTACATACAATAAGCTATACCCTCATACTTTACTGTCTAAGGGAAACATATGGCAGCTCCCACCCATATGTATAAATATACAGAGAAGGAATGTTCTGTCATACAATAAGTATACCCTCATACTGTACTGGTCTAAGGGAAACAATATGGCAGCTCCCACCCATATGTATAAATATACAGAGAAGGAATGTTCTGTACACACAATAAGCTATACCCTCATACTGTATGGTCTAAAACAAACAATATGGCAGCTCCCACCCATTTGAATAAATATAAATATACAAAAAAGCAATGTTCTGTACACACAATAAGCTATACCCTCATACTGTACTGTGTAAGGGAAACAATATGGCAGCTTCCATCCATATGTATAAACATACAGAGAAGGAATGTTCTGTACAGACAATAAGCTATACCCTCATACTGTACTGTCTAAGGGAAATGCTATGGCAGCTCCCACCCAGATGTATAAATATAAATATCTATACACACAATAAACTATACCCTCATACTGTACTGTCTAAGGGAAACAATATGGCAGCTCTCACCCATATGTATAAATATACAGAGAAGGAATGTTCTGTACACACAATAAGCTATACCCTCATACTGTACTGTCTAAGGGAAACAATTTGGCAGATCCCACCCATATGTGTAAATATATATATACAGAGAAGGAATGTTCTGTACACACAATAAGCTATACCCGCATACTGTACTGTCTAAGGGAAACAATATGGCAGCTCCAACCCATATGTATAAATATAAATTTACAGAGAAGGAATGTTCTGTACACACAATATGCTATACGCACATACTGTACTGTCTAAGGGAAACAATATGGCAGCTCCCACCCATATGTATAAATATACAGAAAAGGATTGTTCTGTACACACAAGAAGCTATACCCTCATACTGTACAGTCTAAGGGAAACAATATGGCAGCTCCCACCAATATGTATAAAATGCAGAGAAGGAGTTTTCTGTACACACAATTAGCTATACCCTCATACTGTACTGTCTAAGGGAAACTATATGGCAGCTCCCATCCATATGTATAAATATACAGAGAAGGAATGTTCTGTACACACAATAAGCTATACCCTCATACTGTATGGTCTAAGGCAAACACACTATGGCAGCTCCCACCCATGTATAAATATAAATATACAGAGAAGGAATGTTCTGTACACACAATAAGCTATACCCCATACTGTACTGTCTAAGGGAAACAATATGGCAGCTCCCACCCATATGTATAATATAAATATACAGAGAAGGAATGTCTTTACAACAATAAGCTATACCTCATCTGTACTGTCTAAGGGAAACAATATGGCAGCTCCCACCCTATGTATAAATATAAATATACAGAGAAGGAATGTTTGTACATACAATAAGCTATACCCTCATACTGTACTGTCTAAGGGAAACAATATGGCAGCTCCCACCCATATGTATAAATATACAGAGAAGGAATGTTCTGTACATACAATAAGCTATACCCCATACTTGACTGTCAAGGGAAACAATATGGCAGCTCCCACCATATGTATAAATAATATACAGAGAAGGAATGTTCTGTACACAATAAGCTATACCCTCATACTGTACTGTCTAAGGGAAACATGGCAGCCCACCCATATGAAAATATACACAGAGAAGGAATGTTCTGTACACAATAAGCTATACCCTCATACTGTACTGTCTAAGGGAAACAATATGGCAGCCCACCCATATGTATAAATAAATATACAGAGAAGGAATGTTCTGTACACACAATAAGCTATACCCTCATACTGTACTGTCTAAGGGAAACAATATGGCAGCTCCCACCCATATGTATAAATATACAGAGAAGGAATGTTCTGTACACACAATAAGCTATACCCCATACTGTACTGTCTAAGGGAAACAATATGGCAGCTCCCACCCATATGTATAAATATAAATATACAGAGAAGGAATGTTCTGTACATACAATAAGCTATACCTCATACTGTACTGGTAAGGAAACATATGGCAGCTCCCACCCATATGTATAATATAAATATACAGAGAAGGAATGTTCTGTACACAATAAGCTATACCCTCATACTGTACTGTCTAAGGAAACATATGGCAGCTCCCACCCATATGTATAAAATATACAGAGAAGGAATGTTCTGTACACACATAAGCTATACCCTCATACTGTACTGTCTAAGGGAAACAATATGGCAGCTCCACCCATATAGTATAAATATACAGAGAAGAGAAGTTCTGTACAACAATAAGCTATACCCTCATACTGTACTGTCTAAGGGAAACAATATGGCAGCTCCCACCCATATGTATAATATAAATATACAGAGAAGGAATGTTCTGTACATACAATAGCTATACCTCATATGTACTGTCTAAGGGAAACAATATGGCAGCTCCCACCCATATGATAAATATATACAGAGAAGGAATGTTCTGTACATCAATAAGCTATACCCTCATACTGTACTGTCTAAGGGAAACAATATGGCAGCTCCCACCCTATGTAAAAAAATATACAGAGAAGGAATGTGTACACACAATAAGCTATACCCTCATACTGACTGTCTAAGGGAAACAATATGGCAGTCCCACCCATATGTATAATATAAATTACAGAGAAGGAATGTTCTGTACACCATAAGCTATACCCTCATACTGTACTGTCTAAGGAAACATATGGCAGCTCCCACCCATATGTATAAATATAAGAGAAAAGGAATGTTCTGTACACACAATAAGCTATACCCTCATACTGTACTGTCTAAGGGAAACAATATGGCAGCTCCACCCATATGTATAAATATACAGAGAAGGAATGTTCTGTACACACATAAGCTATACCCTCATACTGTACTGTCTAAGGAAACAATATGGCAGCTCCCACCCATATGTATAAATATAAATTACAGAGAAGGAATGTTCTGTACACAATAACTATAACCTCATACTGTACTTCTAAGGGAAACAATATGGCAGCTCCCACCCATATGTAAAATATAAATATACAGAGAAGGAATGTTCTGTACATACAATAAGCTATACCCTCATACTGTACTGTCTAAGGGAAACAATATGGCAGCCCACCACATATAAATAAATATACAGAGAAGGAATGTTCTGTACACACAATAAGCTATACCCTCATACTGTACTGTCTAAGGGAAAACATATGGCAGCTCCACCCATATGTAATATAAATATACAAGAGAAGGAATGTCTGTACAACAATAAGCTATACCTCATACTTACTGTCTAAGGGAAACATATGGCAGCTCCCACCCATATGTATAAATATACAGAGAAGGAATGTTCTGTACATACAAAGCTATACCCTCATACTGTATGTCTAAGGGAAAAAAATATGGCAGCTCCACCCATATGTATAAATATAAATATACAGAGAAGGAATGTTCTGTACAACAATAAGCTATACCCTCATACTGTACTGTCTAAGGGAAACAATATGGCAGCTCCACCCATATGTATAAAATAATACAGAGAAGGAATGTTCTGTACACAATAGCTATACCCTCATACTGTACTGTCTAAGGGAAACAATATGGCAGCTCCCACCCATATGTATAATATAAATATACAGAGAAGGAATGTTCTGTACATACAATAAGCTTACCCTCATACTGTACTGTCTAAGGGAAACAATATGGCAGCTCCCACCATATAGTATAAATTACAGAGAAGGAATGTTCTGTACATACAATAAGCTATACCCTCATACTGTACTGCAGGGAAACAATATGGCAGCTCCACCCATATGTATAAATATACAAGAGAAGGAATGTTCTGTACACACAATAAGCTATACCCTCATACTGTACTGTCTAAGGGAAACAATATGGCAGCTCCCCACCATATGTATAAATATAAATATACAGAGAATGTTCTGTACTACAATAAGCTATACCTCATACTGTATGTCTAAGGGAAACAATTGGCAGCTCCCACCATATGTATAAATATACAGAAGAAGAAGTTCTGTACATACAATAAGCTATACCCTCATACTGTACTGTCTAAGGGAAAATATGGCAGCTCCCACCATAATTAATATACAGAGAAGGAATGTTCGTACACACAAAAACTATAACCTCATACTGTACTGTCTAAGGGAAACAATATGCAAGCTCCCACCCATATGTATATATGGCAGCTCACACCTATTTGTTTAAATATAAATATACAAAAAAACAATGTTCTGTACACACAATAAGCTATACCCTCATACTGTACTGTCTAAAGGGAAATGCTATGGCAGCTCCCATCCATATGTATAAATATAAATATACAGAGAAGGAATGTTCTGTACACTCAATAAGCTATACCCTCATACTGTAGTGTCTAAGGGAAACAATATGGCAGCTCCCACCCATATGTGTAAATATAAAAATACAGAGAAGGAATGTTCTGTACACACAATAAGCTATACCCTCATACTGTACTGTCTAAGGGAAACAATCCCCTCCTCCATTATACTGACATCAGGGACACCTACCTATCCCCTCCTCCATTATACTGACATCAGGGACACCTACCTATCCCCTCCTCCATTATACTGACATCAGGGACACCTACCTATCCCATCCCAGTGGATCTGTTTTGTATGTAATAAGGGGGATTTGGTTCCTAATGAACCTTTCAGTTTCTATCAATCTATTTATTAGGATGTTTCTTAATGACCTGGACAGTTTGTGACTGAGGGAGCGGTCATACTGCTTGTCACCAGCGCCTCCCGGTATATATCCTATCCATTTCAATGTCTCGCTGTTAGTACAAGAACAATTCAGTGCAATGTCCCTTTAAATGGTTCCAGCAGTGGTTGGGTTCAGTCAGATTCCCTGTCCACCCAGTGACCCCGTGGGATCTGCTCCCATGGTCCGGCCATCCCAACCACGCAGGGAATGAGGATAATCCGAGGCGCACGACTTGCAGAGGAGACAATGGGAAGATCCAATTACACGGGGGGGGAGTTAAACATTTGTTCCTGTTGTGCCCGTCGCCCTGGCACGTTCCTCGCCCCTCGCAGCTGCTCCACAAACTCTTTACTTGGCTCGGGGGATTACAGGGAAGGTGTCAGCACAAGTGTGAGCCTGCAGCCGGGATTCCTCTGGGCCAACCTCTTCCTGCAGGTAAAGTCCGCGTGGCTGTGGATCCGGCGTCTGGTCCCTTTTCCCCCGACACAACCAGAACTTCATTGGGATCCTTTGGCTTTCCCTGGACTGTGGGAATTGGGAACCGGTCTCAGTCCCACGGGGCAGTGGATTTGGGCTCTGGGTGAGATCGGGGCCATGGGATCAGCACCGTGAGGAAACGTAGAAAAACCTCTAAATGGGAATCTAAATGGCAACTCCTACAATCAGTCTGGAACGTAAAACAGATTCAACTTCCACATTGTCTCAATCGCCACCACAGACACTGACCTGGGGAAACCATGTACCTACCAGGGGTGAGGGGCCCGATCAATCTCTGGATGCCCCCTGTGGGGTAAAGTGGACATAAACTGCCCTGAAAGGGGCTTTCCTGGTACTGTACAAAGTTGTGGGAACCCCCAACCACTGGCTAAAGCTTTTGCGGAAGCTGCCATACTGATTTCCAGCTGATTGATCTCTCAGTACAGCCCCCCTGCTCACTAACTCTGCCTGGTGGATGTAAAGTGGATCCAGACTTATTGCCAGGCTGGAAGGAATTTGGCTGCCTGCCTATGAGAAGCCTTTACTTGTCTGGATCACAGGAATCTGGGAGAAAGCAACAAACAAGGACACAGGTAATTTCATGGTTTAAACCCTCACTGACCCCAACCCCAAGAGACCCACGTGTATTGCACATGTATGTGTGTGTGTATGTGTGTGTGTGTGTATGTACGTACGCATGTATGTATATGTGTGTGTGTATACATATGTGTGTGTGTATGTATGTGTGTGTGTATGTGTGTGTGTATACATATGTATGTGTGTGTGTGTGTGTATGTATGTATAATTTTATTTATAAAGTGCCACTTGGGTACACAGCGCTGTACATTATAAATTACAGATAAATAAAAATCAAAGGGATTCTCCACTGGTAAAATACATTCTCGGTATTCAGTTTTATTGAAGAACAGGAGGTAAAGGAGCTGAGTCTTACCTCCCGTTGATATTGTTTGATATTCAGTATCATATAGTATCATTGTATTCAGGAGGTAAAGGAGCTGAGTCTTACCTCCAGTTGATATTGTTTGATATTCAGTATCATATAGTATCATAGTATTCAGGAGGTAAAGGAGCTGTGTCTTACCTCCCGTTGATATTGTTTGATATTCAGTATCATATAGTATCATAGTATTCAGGAGGTAAAGGAGCTGTGTCTTACCTCCCGTTGATATTGTTTGATATTCAGTATCATATGGTATCATAGTATCCACATGCGCAGGTGTGA
The DNA here is from genome assembly GCA_019447015.1 of Hymenochirus boettgeri. NCBI lineage: Eukaryota > Metazoa > Chordata > Amphibia > Anura > Pipidae > Hymenochirus > Hymenochirus boettgeri. The sequence goes on along the minus strand of JAACNH010001554.1, from coordinate 50,467 downwards.
CGGAGCGGAGGAGCGAGAGATGGGGTAAGTTCTGTATCTTTGTTCCTGGCTCCTGCGGGTTTTATTGAAGAACTGGAGGTAGGACACGGCTCCTTTACCTCCTGAATACCGAGATATTAATTATGGATACATTGATATAGGTGCCACATGCCCTGACACATTAGGAATGAGAAGAGCTTACAATCTAAGAGGGTGGGACAACATACAGATACAAGTTGGTGGGTGAGTACAAAGTGGTTGGAATGGCTAACAATCATCAAAGTCCCAACCTTCCTCCCACTCACCCTACAACCTGATCAATCAACCCAACAAAATGAACTAAACATTGTGTCCCCTTATTCACCTCAGTGAGTCACCCCCACCTCCCATTAACCTCTCTACAGAGAATATAATCTGCAGTTCAACTACCTCCTACTAATACACATGCATTTTAGTACCGTTCTACCCCAGATGTCTGTATTATGCATAGAGAGGCACAAGTGTGTAGAGGAGGGTGGAGGCAAGGGACCAAACCTGTGTGTATAGGAGGAATGAGAATCTTAAGGGACCAATGTGGTGTGTTAGCGTGTAGAGGCAAGGCAATTGGTGAATAGAAGAACAAGTGGTCTTAGAGGAGGCACAGGGACAATTCTTGATTCGGAAGGGATGAGGGCACAGGGACCAATCTTCTTGTATTAAAGAGGCCCACCCAAAGACCAATGTTGTTTAGTAGAGAGAGAGGCCACAGGGGGCAGACTATCTTGTGTATTAGGAGGGATGAGAGTCACAGGGACCAATGTGTGTGTATTAGGAGGGATGAGAGGCACAGGGCCAAGTCTGTGTATTAGGAGGGATGAGAGGCCACAGGGGCCAAAAAATCTGTATTGTTAGGAGGGATGAGAGGCACAGGGGCAGAAGGTTTTGCTGTGTATTAGGAGGGATGAGAGGCACAGGGCAGACGTTGTTGTATTAGGAGGGATGAGAGGCACAGGGGCAGACATCTTGTGTATTAGGAGGGATGAGAGGCACAGGGGCAGACTTCTGGTATTAGGAGGGATGATGAGAGGCACAGGGCAGAACTCTGTGTATTAGGAGGGATGAGAGGTCACGGGCAGACCTGTGTATTAGGAGGGATGAGAGGCACAGGGCAGACGTTATAGAGAAGGATGAGAGCACAGGGCCAAATCTGGGTATTAGGAGGGCTGAGAGGCCCAGGGGCAGACCATCTGGTAATTGGTAGGAGGATGAGGCACAGGGCAGACGTCTTGATAGAGAGGGATGAGAGGCACAGGGGACCAACAATATGTGTATTAGGAGGGATGAGAGGCAGAGGGCAGCATCTGTGTATTAGGAGGGATGAGAGGCACAGGGGCAGACGTCTGTGTATTAGGAGGGATGAGAGGCACAGGGGCAGACATCTTGTATTAGGAGGGATGAGAGGCACAGGGGCCAAAATCTGTGTATTAGGAGGGATGAGAGGCCACAGGGGCAGACTCTGGTGTATTAGGAGGGATGAGAGGCACAGGGGAGACTTGTTATTAGGAGGATGAGAGGCACGGGGCAGACGTCTGTGTGTATTAGGAGGGATGAGAGGCATGTGAGCCAGAGAGACGCATGTTTGTATAGAGGAGTGAGAGGCACAGGGGCAGACGTCTATGGATTAGGAGGATGAGAGGCACAGGGGGCAGACGTTGTTGTATTAGGAGGGATGAGAGGCCAGGGGCAGACGTCTGTTTGTATTAGGAGGGATGAGAGGCACAGGGCAGACGTTCTGGGTATAGGAGGGTATGAGGTGAGGGCACAGGGGCAAACGTTTGTGTATTAGGAGGGATGAGAGGCAAGGGGCGAATCTGTGTATTGGAGGGATGGAGAGGCACAGGGGCAGACATCTGTGTATTAGAGGGATGAGAGGGCACGGGCAGAGAATCTGTGGTTTAGGAGGATGAGAGGCACAGGGGCAGAACTGTTGTATTAGGAGGGTATGAGAGCACAGGGGCAGACTCTGTGTCTTAGGAGGGGAGAGGCACAGGGGCAAACTGGTTGTATTAGGAGGGATGAGAGGCACAAGGGGCAGACATCTTGTATTAGGAGGATGAGGGCACAGGGGAGACGTCTGTGTTGTAGGGGAGGAGGGCACAGGGGCAGACGTCTGTGTATTAGGAAGGATGAGAGGCACAGGGCAGACATCTTGTGTATTAGGAGGGATGAGAGGCACAGGGGCAGACGTCTGTGTATTAGGAGGGATGAGAGGCACAGGGGCAGACGTCTGGTAGTAGGAGGGATGAGAGGCACAGGGCGAGTCTGTGTATTAGGAGGGATGAGAGGCACAGGGCAGACGTCTGTGTATTGAGCGGATGAGAGGCACAGGGGCAGACGTCTGTGTATTAGGAGGGATGAGAGCACAGGGGCAGACGTTCTGTGTATTAGGAGGGATGAGAGGCACAGGGGCAGACTCTGTGTATTAGAGGGAGTTGAGAGGCACAGGGGCAGACGTCTGTGTATTAGGAGAGATGAGAGGCACAGGGGCAGATGTCTGTATTAGGAGGGATGAGAGGCACAGGGGCAGACGTCTGTGTATTAGGAGGGGTGAGAGGCACAGGGGCAAACGTCTGTGATAGGAGGGATGAGAGGCACAGGGGCAGACGTCTGTGTATTAGGAGGGATGAGAGGCACAGGGGCAGACGTCTGTGTTTATAGGAGGGAGAGAGCACAGGGGCAGAGTCTGTGTATTATTGGAGGGATGAGAGGCACAGGGCAGACGTCTGGTGTTTAGGAGGATGAGAGGCACAGGGGCAGAAGTCTGTGTATTAGGAGGGAGGATGGAGGCACAGGGGCAGACGTCTGTGTATTAGGAGGGATGAGAGGCACAGGGGCGACGTTGTGTATGAGGAGGGATGAGAGGCACAGGGAGCAGACGTCTGTGTATTAGGAGGGATGAGAGGCACAGGGGCACAGACTCTGTGTATTAGGAGGGATGAGAGGCACAGGGGCAGACGTCTGTGTATTATTGGAGGGATGAGGGCACAGGGGCAGAGTCTGTGTATAGGAGGGATTGAGAGGCACCAGGGGCAGACGTCTGTGTATTAGGGGGGATGAGGGCACAGGGGCAGACGTCTGTGTATTAGGAGGGATGAGGGCACAGGGGCAGAGTCTGTGTATTAGGAGGGATGAGAGGCACAGGGCAGACGTCTGTGTATTAGGAGGGATGAGAGGCACAGGGCAGGCGTCTGGTGTATAGGAGGGATGAGAGGCACAGGGGCAGATGTCTGTATTAGGAGGGATGAGAGGCACAGGGGCAGACGTCTGTGTATTAGGAGGGATGAGAGGCACAGGGGCAGACGTCTGTGTATTAGGAGGATGAGAGGCACAGGGCAGACGTCTGTGTATTGGAGGGGATGAGAGGCACAGGGGCCGACGACGCTGTGTATTAGGAGGGAGTGAGGAGGCACAGGGGCAGGGTCGGTTGTATAGGAGGGATGAGAGGCACAGGGGCAGTTTTATTGTTAATAAGGTTCACATGGATTGTTTACAGTTTGCTTTAACAGAATTTCCAGATGTTTTGCCGTGAGGAGAGCACGTTGGCTGAACCAACCCTATGGTAACATTACAAAGGACACAAAGTTCAGTAACGTATCATTTTACGATTGGGGTGCGTAAGGGTAATGTAGCATCGTTACCGTTTTAAGGGTACATATCCACCCCCAACTGCTATGTTAGTTCAGCTAAAAAAGCTGCAGAAAGCTACTTACATCACTTGCTGGGAACTTCAAGCGGGCGGACGAGCAGCAATACACAAAGAGCGGGCTGCGGGGATTGTAGAACGATGGATGTAACTATATTTCTGCAGCAACTAAAACTATCATAGGGTGGGGTTTGGGGGTAAATCTGTGGATGGTCGGGGGTTGAAGAGAGCAAGAAGGGATCCAGATAGAGGAGAGAGGGCTACCCTGCTCGTGCCAGAAAACTCTAGAGGACAGAGAGGAAGCAATGACTGATACACACAGACAGCTCCTATCTTCACTTTTCTTAACTTGCACAAGCACCGCAGGGATAGAATCATAAGGAAGCAGGATGTAAGGTTAGGTACACAGTGGGGCCCAGTGTGGGGGAGGGAAATTTCGTTGGGGGGTGGAACATTCCCTTTAAAGTCACAGTTGTAAAACCCAGAATTGCAACCAGACGGATCTTCCCTGTTTGGTTGAAATTAATCGAAATCAGACCGGTCAGTCTGATATTAATATCGATAATTTTATTAGTTTGTAAATAGAAAGTCTCCCATTGGTCCATTCGGTCCCCTTTATCTGATGGCGCTTCCTTGTCCCAGCTCCTGATCGCCGCCTAAACAACAACAAAAGTCTCAGTACTCACTTTTTTAATGAGTGGGGTCCTTAACCCATATTCGTGGAACAACACAGTGGAACGTTTCGGGGGACCCCAACCACCCTTCATCAGTTAGGTCCCCCCAAACGTGGCAGGACGTCCAGACACCAGCACCACTGGAAGTTTATGCCTCAGCTGAGTGTGCACTCACTTTCAAAGCTTGGGATACTAAGGTTTCGAATGGAACTCCACCCTTGTCAAGTCGCTAATCACCTGTCACCATCACAGTTATCAACCCTGTCCGGCCTCGCACCTGTGCACATAATCCCAGTCCTGTCATCTCCCGAATCGCTTGGGAATCCTATTTGAATGGGTGAGCAGGTTTGCCAGTGGCTCCATGTGTGAAAGCAAAGAAATCTCTGAATTGGACATTGAAACGTTGAAACCGGGCGACGTACCGAGAGACGATAGTCAATCTTCTACCTTTAGTCCAGCGCCATTGCAGCTTTGGTACAACGTACGGTTTGGTCTGAAAACCGCTGTTAAATAGCCCCACAACGTTCAAGCAATTCCGTTGGCGTGTCAATTGCAATCCACCGCAGTTAAGTGACGTAACGCAATGTGCGCATTCAACACGCGTTTATAACGCACCGCGATTCTGGCAATGTTCCTCATCACCGATGGAATGCGGTGCATGGATTTGCGGGGAAAAAAGCGCACACACACACACCACAACGCCCCATTAGATAAACAGTCTAAATACACAGATACAGTAATGGGATAAAGTATAAAAAGGAACAGTTGTGTGCCTTTCATGCCTCGGTCTTGTGTTCCACAGACATAAAGCAAATGATCTGGAGCTGTAAAATAATAAACTTGGTCAATATTATTATAATGTTGAGTTTTCCTGCAATGGGACCTTTTACCTGTTCTTACCTGCAGGAATCACATTGTCTGTGTCATTATTGACTGTATGATTGTGTACTGGAGATTAGAGGCTAATAGACCAGTTTCCAGGGTTGGCCTTCTTCCATTTGGGGGCCATTCTGCCAACTACATAAAATGCCACGTTATCCCGCTCTGCAACCAAGGCAGGTATTTTGCAGCAAGGTTGTAAATTAGCAAAATACATTTTAAGCTGAGTACACACCATCATATTCAATGGTTCTGGCCTGAAATACTGGAGGTTTCCTGGGGCAGCCGCATCGTTCATATCAGACGAATGGGTGATCGGATAGGTCGGCAAATCCATTGGCGTGCCTGTCATCTAATCAGGATAATCTGTGTTAGCTATGTCATCAGTTTAATACAGTGTTTAGCTTGTCATCAGTGTAATCAGTGTTAGTATGTCATAGTTATAATCAGTGTTTAGCTATGTCATCAGTTATAATCAGTGGTTAGCTATGTCATCAGTTATAATCAGTTAGCTAGTCACAGTATAATCAGGTTTAGCTTGTATTCAGTTATAATTAGTGTTTAGCTATGTATCAGTTAATCAGCTTGTAACAGTTTAATAGGTTAGTTGTCATCAGTTATTAATCAGTGTTTAGCTGTGTCATCAGTTATTAATCAGTGTTAGCTATGTCATCAGTTATAATCAGATGTGTAGCTAGTGCATCAGTTCATAATCGTGTTTAGCTATCATCAGTTATAATCATGTTTAGCTATGTCACAGTTGATAATCAGGTTTAGCTATGTCATAATGTGTTAATGCAGTGTAGCTATGTCATCAGTTGTAAATCAGTGTTAGCTATGTCATTCATTTATATCAGCTTGTTTAGCTATGTCATCAGTTAATCAGTGTTTAGCTAATGGCATCAAGTTATAATCAGTGCTTGCTATGTCACAGTTTATAATCGTGTTAGCTCATGCAGTTATAATCAGTGTTAGCTATTCAGACTATAATCAGTGCTTAGCTATGTCATCAGGTATAATCAGTGTTAGCTAGTCATCAGTTTTATAATCAGTGCTTAGCTATGTCATCAGTTTATAATCAGTGCTTAGCTATGTCATCAGTTATAATCAGTGCTAGCTATGTCTCAGTTATAATCAGTGCTTAGCTATGTATCAGTTAATCAGTTAGCTAGTCATCAGTTATAATCAGTGCTTAGCTACGTCATCAGTTATAATCAGTTGCTTTACTGCTACGTCATCAGTTTAATCGTGCTTAGCTACGTCATCAGTTATAATCAGTGTTTAGCTACGTATCAGTTATAATCAGTGTTTAGCTACGTCATCAGTTTATAATCAGTGTTTAGCTACGTCATCAGTTATAATCCGTGTTAGCTACGTCATCAGTTATAATCAGTGTTTCAGCTACGTCATCAGTTTATAATCAGGGTTTAGCTACGTCATCAGTTATAATCAGGTTTTAGCTACGTCATCAGTTTATAATCAGTGTTTAGCTACTCATCAGTTATAATCAGTGTTTAGCTATCGTCATCAGTTATAACGTGTTAGCTTACGTCATCTTATGTTATAATCAGTGTTTAGTACGTCATCAGTTATAATCAGTGTTTAGCTACGTCATCAGTTATATCAGTGTTTAGCTAGTCATCAGTATAATCAGTGTTTAGGCTACGTCATCAGTTATAATCAGTGTTTTGCTACGTATCAGTTATAATCAGTGTTTAGCTACGTTCGGAAGTTATAATCAGTGTTTAGCTACGTCTTCGAGTTATAATCAGTGTTTAGCTACGTCTCAGTTATAATCAGTGTATGCTACGTTCTGCAGTTATAATCAGTGTTTAGCTATGTCTCAGTTATAAATCAGTGTTTAGCTATGTCTGCAGGTATAATCAGTGTTTAGCTATGTCCAGTTATAATCAGTGTTTAGCTATGTCTCAGTTAATCAGTGGTTAGCTATGTCATTCAGTATAATCAGTGTTTAGCTATGTCATCAGTTATAATCAGGTTTGCTGTGTCTGATACATCAGTGTTAGTATGTCTCAGTTATAATCAGTGTTAGCTATGTCATCAGTTATAATCAGTGTTAGCTGTATCAGTTATAAATCAGTGTTACGTATCAGTTATAATCAGTGTTAGCTGTGTTATCAGTTTAATCAGTGTTTAGCTATGTCAGTTATAATCAGTGTTTTAGCTATGCATCAGTTATAATCAGTGTTTAGCTTGTGTCATCAGTTATAATCAGTTGTAGCTATGTCATCAGTATAATCAGTGTTTAGCTATGTTTCAGTTATAATCAGTGTTTAGCTATGTATCAGTAATCAGGGTTTAGCTATGTCATCAGTATAATCAGTGTTTAGCTATGTCATCAGTTAAATCAGTGTTTAGCTATGTCATCAGTTATAATCAGTGTTTAGCTATGTATCAGTTATATCAGTGTTTAGCTATGTGTATCAGTTATAATCAGTGTTTAGCTATGTCATCAGTTATAATCAGTGTTTAGCTATGTCATCAGTTTATAATCAGTGTTTTGTTTAGCTATGTCATCGTTAAATCTGTTAGCTTGTTATCGGTTTAAATCAGTGTTTAGCATGTCATCAGTTATAATCAGTATTTAGCTGTCATTCAGTATAATCAGTGTTAGCTATGTCTCAGTTATAATCAGTGTTAGCTATGTCATCGGTTATAATCAGTGTTTAGCTTGTCATCAGTTAAATCAGTGTTTAGCTATGTTATCAGTTATATCAGTGTTTAGCTATGTCATCAGTTATAATCAGTGTTTAGCTATGTTCATCAGTATAATCAGTGTTTCTATGTCTAGTTATAATCAGTGTTTAGCTAGTGCATCAGTTATAATCAGTGTTTAGCTACGTCGATCAGTGTATAATCAGTGTTTAGCTAGTTATCAGTTATAATCGTGTTTAGCTATGTCATCAGTTATAATCCGTGTTTAGCTATGTCATCACTGTTGACTCATTGAATGTGTGCGATTATATTACATACTGTACCCCTACTTTAAAAAAAAGCATATCGTCTGTGACTTTATTATTATATTTACAAGTCAGGGATGTATTTTCCGTTTCATTTATTTTTAAAATAAATGTTATAAATGTAGATTATGCAACGTATTATCATTTCGGTGTGTGAGGTTGCCCTATAACCCTGCCATAGTTATAACACTGCAGTGACCGATTATTTCTCTATGTCTCATAATAATTCTAGTTAGTACAGTGAAGTGCAGTGGTAACACGTTGCCTCTAGTGGGAATAGGAATTCTCTCAAAGGAAATGGTATTATGCCTGTTGCTGTGTATAGGGTGCGGACTGACCCACAGGACTACAGGGGAATCCCCCGGGGGGCCAACAGCCCATTCAATCAAGGGTCAAGTGAGGCAGTAGGAGTAAGGTAGGTATGAAAATGAGTGATAATAGAGATATGAAATGTTAGGGGGCCCCTTAGAATTCCTGGTGGGCCCCAACAGTCCAGTCTGACCCTGGGGTGCGATGAGTAATCAGTAATAGGGTCAACATTCTGTTCTGGGGTTACCCATTAACCTCCTGTACAATCTACACCGCAGGTGATAACTGGGGGTTGTGCTTTGTACCCACAGGGCACCCAGCCTGGACCCTTCCCTCTTATGGGCAGACACCGGCCACACCATTGTTTTCAATATCACGCTCCATGGAAATCCCCATTGTTCTGCCTGTAACTTACTGGACATGACTGGGGCCCCTTCCAGAAGGTAGGTCGGTGGAGGTAGATCCAGATTGGATCTGGTACAGCCGGCTAGGAGGAGCTGTATGGTACAATCCCTAGATAATCCAATCAGCACAGACACTGGGGGAACCGGTTTACTTTATCCTGTATTGTCATTGGATTTAATAATGAATGTACAATGCATGCTGGGGGATTTTGATTTAGCAGGGGTTGTGAGCATGGGGGATTTGTTTCTTAGCAGGGGTTGTGCAGTGCATGCTGGGGGATTTGTTATCTTGCAGGGGGGTTGTGAGTGCGGAGGTTGTGGGGGAATTGTTATCTTAGCAGGGGGTTGTGCAGTGCATGCTGGGTGGTTTTGTTGTCTTAGCAGGGGGTTGTGAAGTGCATGCTGGGTCGTTTGTTGTCTTAGCAGGGGGTTGTGCGGTGCATGCTGGGGGATTTAGTTATCTTAGCAGGGGGGTGTGCAGTAAATGCTGGGTGGTTTTGTTATCTTAGCAGGGGGTTGTGCAGTGCATGCTGGGTGGTTTTGTTGTCTTAGCAGGGGGTTGTGCAGTGCATGCTGGGGGATTTTAGGTATCTTAGCAGGGGGGTGTGCAGTAAATGCTGGGTGGTTTGTGTTCTTAGCAGGGGGTTGTGCAGTGCATGCTGGGTGGTTTTGTGTTTGTCTAGCAGGGGGTTTGTGCAGTGCATGCTGGGTGGTTTTGTTATCTAGCAGGGGGTTGTGCGTGCATGCTGGGGATTTTGTTATCTTAGCAGGGGGTTGTGGCAGTGCATGCTGGGTGGTTTGTTATCTAGCAGGGGGTTGTGCAGTGCATGCTGGGGGATTGTTATCTTAGCAGGGGGTTGTGCAGTGCATGTGGTGGTTTTGTTATCTTAGCAGGGGGTTGTGCGGTGCATGCTGGGGGATTTTGTTATCCTAGCAGGGGGTTGTGCAGTGCATGCTGGGTGGTTTTGTTGTCTTAGCAGGGGGTTGTGCATGTGCATGCTGGGTGGTTTTGTTGTCTTAGAGGGGGTTGTGCAGTGCATGCTGGGTGGTTTTGTTGTCTTAGAAGGGGGTTGTGCAGTGCATGCTGGGGGGTTTTGTTGTCTTAGCAGGGGGTTGTGCAGTGCATGCTGGGTGGTTTGTTGTCTTATGAAGGGGGTTGTTGCAGTGCATGCTGGGGATTTTGTTATCTTAGCAGGGGGTGTGAGTGCATGCTGGGTGGTTTTTGTTGTCTTAGCAGGGGGTTGTGCAGTGCATGGGGGTTTGTTGTCTTAGCAGGGGGTTGGCAGGCATGCTGGGTGGTTTGTTGTTTAGCAGGGGGTGGTGCAGTGCATGCTGGGTGGTTTTGTCTTAGAGGGGGTTGTGCAGTGCATGCTGGGGGTTTGTTTCTTAGCAGGGGGTTGTGCAGTGCATGCTGGGGTATTTTGTTATCTTAGCAGGGGTTGTGCAGTGCATGCTGGGTGGTTGTTTATCTTAGAGGGGGTTGTGCAGTGCATGCTGGGTGGTTGTTATCTTAGAGGGGTTGTGTAGTGCAGTGTGGGTGGTTTTGTATGTCTTAGCAGGGGTTGTGGAGTGCATGCTGGGTGGTTTTGGTTGTCTTGAAGGGGTGTGCAGTGCATGCTGGGTGGTTTTATCTTAGGCAGGAGGGTGGGATGTGCAGCGCATGCGGGTGGTTTGTGAGTCTTAGCAGGGGGTTGTGCAGTGCATGCTGGGTGGTTTTATCTTAGCAGGGGGTTGTGCAGTGCATGCTGGGTGGTTTTATCTTAGCAGGGGGTTGTGCAGTGCATGCTGGGGTATTTTGTTATCTTAGCAGGGGGTTGTGCAGTGCATGCTGGGTGGTTTTGTTATCTTAGCAGGGGGTTGTGCAGTGCATGCTGGGGGATTTTGTTATCTTAGTAGGGGGCTGTGCAGTGCATGCTGGGTGGTTTTGTTATCTTAGTAGGAGGCTGTGCAGTGCATGCTGGGGGATTTTGTTATCTAAGTAGGGGGCTGTGCAGTGCATGCTGGGTGGTTTTGTTATCTTAGCAGGGGGTTGTGCAGTGCATGCTGGGGGATTTTGTTATCTTAGTAGGGGGCTGTGCAGTGCATGCTGGGTGGTTACGTGTATGGTACAGTACAGCTCATGACTTTCTCTCTCCAATAGACCCAGCCCTGCTGACCATGCTCTGTTGGCTGCAGCTCCTGCTCCCTGCTGTGTGTTTGGTCCTGTCACTGCGTCAGATTTTAGCTCAAGGTACCAAGGTCCCATTTCCAACACGTTTCATTGCAGGCAGTTATGGTGACGCTGTATTATGAACCAGCGGTGGTTGGGGCCCTCCATGTTTAATACCAATGATTGGATCTCTGTTTTCTTGCAGTCGCCGAGTGCAGCGAGCACTGTGACCTTTATCACGGACATTGTGACGCAGAGGGAGTTTGCAGGTAACTTCACTTGATTCACTATATTTTTTGCTGGTGGTGAAATAGTTAATCTTATAATAATCACATTATGACATCACTGAATGACTATTATAGAGATATAATCTACTGTTTCACTCATCTTGGGTGGAAACACCATTAAATATATATAACCTCAAGGTTTGGTGCAAACAGGAGACGCCCATAGTACCAGACAGCAGAGTAGGCAGCTTGTTATCCTGTTTCACTATGTTAGTGACAGCCCATCGCCCTATTTCACTGTGAGTGACAGCCCGTCACCCTATTTCACTATATTAGTGACAGCCCGTTATCCTGTTTCACTATGTTAGAGGCAGCCCGTCTCCCTGTTTCACTAAGTTAGAGGCAGCCAATCACCCTGTTTCACTGAGTTAGAGGCAGCCCGTCTCCCTGTTTCACCAAGTTAGAGGCAGCCAGTCACCCTGTTTCACTAAGTTAGAGGCAGCCAATCACCCTGTTACACTAAGTTAGAGGCAGCCAGTCTCCTTGTTTCACTAAGTTAGAGGCATCCAGTCACCCTATTTCACTAAGTTAGAGGCAGCCAGTCACTCTGTTTCACTAAGTTAGAGGCAGCCGTCACCTGTTTCACGAGTTAGAGGCAGCCAGTCTCTGTTCACCAGTTGAGGCAGCCAGTCACCTGTTTACTAAGTTAGAGGCAGCCAATCACCCTGTTTCACTAAGTTAGAGGCAGCCAGTTCTCCCTGTTTCACTAAGTAGAGGCAGCAGTCGACCCAAGTTGTCACTAAGTTAGAGGCAGCCATCACATGCCCAGCAGCGTCATAGGTAGAGGCAGCCCGCTCCCGTTCACAAGTTAGAGGCAGCCAGTCACCCTGTTTCACTAAGTTAGGAGCCCGCGCAGTTCGTAGACCGGCCCGTCCAGTGAGGCAGCCCGTCGACCGTTTCACTAAGTAGAGGCAGCCAGTCGCCCAGTTTCACTAAGTTAGAGGCAGCCAGTCGCCCAGTTTCACTAAGTTAGAGGCAGCCCGTCGCCCAGTTCACAAGTAGAGCAGCAGTCCCGTTTCATAAGTTAGAGGAGCCAGTCGCCCTGTTTCACTAAGTTAGAGGCGCCCGTCGCCCGTTTCACTAAGTTAGAGGCAGGCACGTCGCCCCTTTGTTTCACTAAGTTAGAGAGCAGCCGTCGCCCTGTTTCACTAAGTTAGAGGCAGCCCGTGCCCCGTGTTCATAAGTTAGGCAGCCCGTTCGCACCTGTTCACTAAGTTAGAGGCAGCCCGTCGCCTGTTTCACTAAGTTAGAGGCAGCCGTTCGCCCTTTTCACTAAGTTAGAGGCAGCCCGTCGCCCTGTTTCACTAAGTTAGAGGCAGCCCGTCGACCCTGTTTCACTAAGTTAGAGGCAGCCCATCGCCCTGTTTCACTAAGTAGAGGAGCCCGTCGCCTGTTTCACTAAGTTAGAGCGCCCGCCCGTCGCCCTGTTTCACAAGTTAGAGCAGCGCCCGTCGCACTTGTTTTCACTAAGTTAGAGGCAGCGCGTCGCCCTGTTTCACAAGTTAGAGGCAGCCCGTCGCCCTGTTTCACTAGTTAGAGGCAGCCGTCGCCCCTGTTTCACTAAGTTAGAGGCAGCCCGTCGCCCTGTCCCCGTTTCACTAATGTTAGAGGCAGCCGTCCCATTTCACTAGTTAGAGGCAGCCCGTCGCCCTTGGTTCATAGTTAGAGCAGGCCCGTCGCCTGTTTCACTAAGTTAGAGGCAGCCCGTCGCCCGGTTTCACTAAGTTAGAGGCAGCCCGTCGCCCTGTTTCACTAAGTTAGAGGCAGCCCGTCGCCCTGTTTCACTAAGTTAGAGGCAGCCCGTCGCCCTGTGTTCACTAAGTTAGAGGCAGCCAGTCGCCCTGTTTCACTAAGTTAGAGGCAGCCAGTCGCCCTGTTTCACTAAGTTAGAGGCAGCCCGTCGCCCAGTTTCACTAAGTTAGAGGCAGCCCGTCGCCCTGTTTACTAAGTTAGAGCAGCCGTCGCCTGTTCACTAAGTTAGAGACAGCCAGTCGCCCTGTTTCACTAAGTTAGAGGCAGCCAGTCGCCCTGTTCACTAAGTTAGAGGCAGCCAGTCGCCCTGTTTCACTAAGTTAGAGACCGCAAATCGTCCTATTCTAATTAAGGGGCAACTGTGTGTCCTGTCTCCCTACAGGTGTGACCCTGGCTGGGACGGACAGTATTGTGAACACTGTGTGAGGATGCTGGCTGTATCCCGGGTCCTGCCATCAGCCCTGGCAATGTATGTGCCACAGCGGTTGGGCGGGAAAGTTCTGTGACAAAGGTAAGTCCCAATATCACTGACCCTTCCCATCACACAGCTACAAACCTAATGTAACTGCCCATTCCAGACACTGGCACTGCCAGTATCGACATGGAATTCCACCCCAGTCGCTGTATTAGATGTGCCACCTTTCATTAAACATGAATTAATTTCTGTGGGTCTGGATATCCAACCCGCCTTCCACGCTCCAATCTATTTACAGCCCCCGATTCCCACAACCTTATGTCTCACCCCCCATATCCTCTAGACTGTAAGCTCTTTGGGCAGGGTCCTCTTTCCTATTTTATCACGGTATTGCTGTAACTCATCACTCTGTTTACTTATATTATGTATTACCTGTGTATGTAATATGTATGACTTTGTATAACATGTATTAACATGTATGTAATGTATGACTATGTCATTGTAAAGCGCCACGGAGGATGTTGGCGCTATGTAAATCCATAATAATAAGAAGAAAGAAGAAGAAAGGTCCCTCCACCCAACAGGCCCCCATGGAATAACCCAGCCATTTACGTCTCATTCCATTGTGTATCCAATAGAAAATAGAGTTAATGGCAAACTAAACGAGGTCCGACCCCTTCTCCATGGGATTCATCTGGGCTTGGTTACTGCATTCCATATAAAGGGTCAAGTTAACAACAAGTGACACTGTTGTTAGTCCATTCTGGTGTCGATGTTGAGCAGTCAAGTCCCAGCGTGTTATACGGAGAAAGGTGGGAGGAAATGGTTCTGTAAACACAGGAGGAAGTCAGAAATAATTAACAAGCAGATACACGTTAGTTACCCTTTAAAGAATGGTTAGGATTTTTTTCCCTATTATTTTATCAGAACTCATTAAACACGGCGCCGCCAGACTTGTTGCAGACAGAACACGGTGGCGTGTTAACCATGATCCTATTTATCCAGGTGTTTAGCGCAGCACGCGGTTTAATGGATCCTCTAATGAGAGTTAAACTAGATCCCTGGTTATTACATTTACATTGAATGAGCGGTTATCTGGTCTGGTTTCGACCTGAGGCCATTGGGAATAAAATGCAGAAAATCACCTTCAATTCTGTGTAATTGGAAATCGTTAGTTGCATTTATTACTCGGACGTATTATTAGCCCAGAAACTTACTGATTTCTTCAACACCTTCTCCAGCACAGAGGGATAGAAAATACCCGATTGCTGCTTTGGCTCTCCCTGGATGTAGCACCCACTGAGCATGTCTGGGCCTTAAAACGAGTGAGGGGGGGAACCCAAGGACTTTGTCCACTGGGAAAAATATAAACTTTATTATGCTGTATTTCTGTAATGAAATCACTTAGAATGACAAGTATTGTATCCTTTAAATGACGGTTCAGACACAAGTCAGGGGAAACATTTAGTTATGTTTGGGATGTAACATTGCGAGTCCTTTTTATGCTTCCAGATCTCTACATGTGTGAACATTCCAATCCATGTAAGAATGAGGCTGAATGTGTCATTGATACCGATGGAGACTATTCCTGTATCTGCCCAGAGCCTTTCTATGGTCAACACTGTGAGCTGAAAAAAGGGCCATGTGACAAAGCTAGGTAAGAGACAGTTTATTATCACTGATAATGATAAACCAGGCAGGCTTATAGTGACCACGTGGGTTAAGAGACTGGGGGAGTCTAATAAAGGGAGGACAAGGCCATAGAGCGTTATCCCCATAATGACTAGACCTGCAGTTTGGAAGTCACTGTATGAAGGGAATGGACTGGGTAAGGAGAGTTTCTATAGGGCCCTCCTGTCCTTGGATCTGGTGGTAAGTCCCATTTATATCCCTGGGCACAGCAGAGGAACCATGTGAGTCCCTTGTATCAGATTCTTACGCTAAGTACAACTCTGTCTGAACTCGCGGACTAAATAATCAAGTTCTGTGCAATCGGTGTACCATCGAAGTTAATAGTGTCGAGTTTCGGTTACCCTCGAATATTATCCTTTGAATTACGGTTTACGCCTCGAATATATCCTGTGATTTGGTAACCCTCGAAATGTCCGTTGATCGGCTAACCTCGAATATATTCCTGATTCGGTTACCCTCGAATATAGTCCTTTGATTTCGGTTAACTTCGAAATGTCCTTGATTTGGTTCCCTCGAGATTTAACGTTCGACTTCGATACCCTCCGAATGATCTTGATTTTCAGGTACTCTCATATACATTCTTTGATTTCGGTTACCTCGAACTAACTCCTTTGATTTTGGTTACCCTCGAATTTAATGTATGAATTCGGTTACCCTCGAATATATACGTTATTTCGGTACCCTGAATGTATCTATCCTTTGATTTCGGTTACCTCGAATATATCCTTGATTTCGGTTACCCTCGAATAGTACCTTGATTTTGGTTATACCTCGAATTTACGTTTCGAATTCGAGTTACCCTCTAATGTATCCTTTGATTTCGGTTACATCTTCTTATATATCCTTGATTTCGGTTACCTCTAATATATACTTTGATTTGGTTACCTCGAATTTCATGTATGGAATTCGGGTTACCCTATGAATTACTATATCCTTTGATTTCGGTTACCTCGAATTTATCCTTGATTCGGTTACCCTCAAATTAATGTATTCGGTTACCCTGCAATATCTTTGATTTCGGTTACCCTCGAATGTATCCTTTGATTTCGGTTACCCTCGAATATATCCTTTGATTTTGGTTACCCTCGAATATATCCTTTGATTTTGGTTACCCTCGATTTCTTGATATTCGATTACCCTCGAGTATCCTTGATTTCGGTACTCTCGATATATCCTTTGATTCGGTTACCCTGATATATATCCTTTGATTGGTTACCTCGAATTTATGTTGATTGGTTACCCTCGAATATATCTTTGATTCGGTTACCCTCGAATTTATCCTTTGATTTCGGTTACCCTCAAATTTAAGTAGGATTCGGTTACCAGCGAATATATCTTTGATTTCGGTTAGCTCCGAATATATCCTTTGATTTCGGTTACCCTCGAATATATCCTTTGATTTTGGTTACCCTCGAATATATCCTTTGATTTCGGTTACCCTCGAATTTATCCTTTGATTTCGGTTACCCTCAAAATATACCTTGATTTCGGTTCCCCCAAAATATATCCTTTGATTTCGGTTACCTCGAATATTATCCTGTTCGGTTACCCTCGAATATATCCTTTGATTTCGGTTACCCTCGAATATATCCTTTGATTTCGGTTACCCTCGAATTTATCCTTTGATTTTGGTTACCCTCGAATTTAATGTTCAAATTGGTTTACCCTCGAATATATCCTTTGATTTCGGTTACCCTCGAATATATCCTTTGATTTCAGTAAACCTCAAATGAAGCCTTCGATTTCGTTACGAGCTTTACTGGAATATTTGGCCATTCTACAGGGTGCAATTGTGCATATGACCAGTGATGAATTCGTGCCAGACAAATGGCAGTTCCACAAGATAATTCTACATCTATGGACATTGGGTCAGGCATTGTTGGTTACCCTCGAATGTATCCTTTGATTTCGGTTACCCTCGAATATATCCTTTGATTCGGTTACTCTCGTATATATCCTTTGATTTTGGTTACCCTCGAATATATCCTTTGATTTTGGTTACCCTCGAATATATCCTTTGATTTCGGTTACCCTCGAATATATCCTTTGATTTCGGTTACCCTCGAATTTATCCTTTGATTCGGTACCCTCAAATTTAATGTTCGAATTCGGTAACGGAATATATCCTTGATTTCGGTTTCCCTCCGAATATTATCCTTTGATTTCGGTTACCCTCGAAATTTTTGATTTCGGTTACCCCGAATATATCCTTTGATTTTGGTTACCCTCGAATATATCCTTTGATTTCGGTTACCTCGAATATATCCTTTGATTTCGGTTACCCTCAAATATATCCTTTGATTTCGGTTACCCTCAAATATATCCTTGATTTCGGTTACCCTCAAATATATCCTTTGATTTCGGTTACCCTCGAATATATCCTTTGATTTCGGTTACCCTTCGAATATATCCTTTGATTCGGTTACCCTCAAATTTAATGTTCGAATTCGGTTACCTCGAATATATCCTTGATTTCGGTTACCCTCGAATATATCCTTTGATTTCGGTTACCCTCGAATATATCCTTTGATTTCAGTAAACCTCAAATGAAGCCTTCGATTTTCGTTTACGAGCTTTTACTGGAATTTTGGCCATTTCTACAGGTGTGCAATTGTGCATATGACCAGTGATGAATTCGTGCCAGACAAATGGCAGTTCCAAAGATAATTCTACATCTATGGACATTGGGTCAGGCATTGTTGGTGGCCCGACCAGTGGATCAACAAACAGTGACCGACTGAGCACCCAAGCGCATATAATATTATGCCTTATGGCCAATCGTTTGTCGCTGTTAATGTGCAAAATTGCATGGCTGTACCTGCCTTTAGAAGTAGGAGCCTTTAGACACTGGCATTATGGTCCTTCTGCAGGGGAGGGGACTGCCCAGTAGGCTGAGGGGTAAATGACCCCGGCTGGTCTCCAATGAAAAATTTGGCTCCACAGAAGCTATTAGTAAGTTATGCGCCTAAATGGCACAATGCACACCTCTAGCTCTAACATGGGCAAGGAACAGAATTAGACCTCCAGGTCATTACCCAGTGTTATCAGCCCTTTAGATCATTACCCAGTGTTATCAGCCCTTTAGATCATTACCAGTGTTCAGCTTTAGATCATTACCAGTGTATCACCTCAGATCATTACCCGTGTTATCCCACTCCGATCATTAGCCATGTCACAGCCAGTTCATTACCATTTATCAGCCCTCATCATCCCGCATTCAGTTAGCCTCAGTTATACCCATGTTTAGCAATTATCCCCCAGATCATACCGAGTGTTATAGCCTCCGATCATTACCAGTGTTATAGCATCCAGTCATACCAGGGTTATCGCCTAAATCATTCCCCAGCATCCCAGTGTTATCAGCCCTCCAGTTCATTACCCAGTGTTATCAGCCCTCCCCCAAGATCATTACCCAGTGTTATCAGCCCTCCAGTTCATTTACCAGTGTTATCAGCCCTACAATTCATCCCCCAGATCATTACCCAGTGTTATCAGCCCTCCAGTTCATTACCGTGTTATCAGCCTACAATTCACCCCCCAGATCATTACCCAGTGTTATCAGCCCTCCAGTCATTACCCAGTGTTATAGCCCTACAATTCATCCCCCAGATCATTACCCAGTGGTATCAGCCCTCCAGTTCATTACCAGTGTTATCAGCCCTACAATTCATCCCCCAGATCATTACCAGTGTTATCAGCCCTCCAGATCATACCCAGTGTTATCACCCCTCCACATCATTAGCCAGTGTTATCAGCCCTCCAGATCATTACCCAGTGTTATCAGCCCTCCAGTCATTACCAGTGTATCAGCCCCTCCAGTCATACCAGTGTTATCAGCCCTCCAAGTTCATTCCCAGTGTTATCAGCCCACAATTCATCCCCCAGATCATTACCCCTAAGTGTTATCAGCCTCCAGTTCATTACCCAGTTATCAGCCCTTCAGATCATTACCCAGTTTCAGCCCTTCAGATCATTACCCAGTGTTATCAGCCCTCCAGATCATTACCAGTGTTATCAGCCCTCCAGATCATTACCCAGTGTTATCAGCCCTCCAGATCATTACCCAGTGTTATCAGCCCTCCAGATCATTACCCAGTGTTATCAGCCTCCATCATTACAAGTGTATCCCATCATCATTCCCACGACCTCCAGATCATTACCCAGTGTATCAGTCAGTACCAGTGATCAGCCCTCAGATATTACCCAGTGTTATCAGCCCTCAGATCATACCAGTGTTATCAGCCTCAGTATTACCCATGTCACAGCATCAATTACCCCAAGTATTACAGTGTTATCAGCCTACAATCATCCCCAGATCATACCCAGTGTTATCAGCCCTCCAGATTATACCCAGTGTTATCAGACTACATCATCCCCCCAGATCATTAACCAGTGTTATCAGCCCTCCAGTCTTACCAGTGTTATCAGCCCTCAATCATCCCCCAGATCATACCCAGTGTTATCAGCCCTCCTTCATTACCCAGTTATGACCCATATCCCCAGATCATACCATCCATCTTCCAATGTACCATGCTACTCAGTATGACTGTGATTTAGCTCTACACGGTATGAAATGTGTATCAGCCCTACAAATTCATGCCCCCAAGATCATTACCCAGTGTTATCAGCCCTTCAGATCATTACCCAGTGTTATCAGCCTACAATTCATCCCCCAGATCATTACCAGTGTTATCAGCCCTCCAGATCATTACCCAGTGTTATCAGCCCTACAATTCATCCCCCAGATCATTACCCAGTGTTATCAGCCCTCAGTTCATTACCCTGTTATCAGCCCTACAATTCATCCCCCCGATCATTACCCAGTGTTATCATCAGCACCTCACAGGTAATCACTAAAACACGTGAATGTGCTGATAACTGGTAATGAACGTGGGCGGGGCTGATACAGAATTCAATTACCCCCAAGATCCTACCCAGTGTTATCAGCCCTCAGATCTTACCCAGGTTATCAGCCTCTCCCAGATCATTACCCGTGTTATCAGCCTCCAGATCATTACCCAGTGTTATCAATCCCCCAGATCCATTACCAGTGTTTATCAGCCCTCCAGTTCATTACCCAGAATTATCAGCCCCAATTCAGATCATTACCAGTTTATCAGCCCTTCCAGATTACCCAGTTGTATCAGCCACTTATCCCAGATCATTATCAGTGTTATCAGCCCTCCAGTCATTACCCAGTGTTATCAGCCCTCCAGTCATTACCCAGTGTTATCAGCCCTCCAGATCATTACCCAGTGTTATCAGCCCTCCAGATCATTACCCAGTGGTTATCACCCCTCCAGATCATTACCAGGTTATCAGCCACTCTCCAGTCATTACCCAGGTTATCAGCCCTTCCGATCATTACCAGTGTATCAGCCTCAGACATTACCCAGTGTTTATCAGCCCTTACAAGTCATCCAGATAGTCCAGTGTTATCACACCTCCAGTCATTACCCATGTTTATCAGCCTCCAGATCATTACCCAAGTGTTATGCCCTTCAGATCATTACCCAGTTGTATCAGCCTCTCAGACATTTACCCAGTGTGATCAGCCCTCCAGATCATTACCCAGTGTATCAGCCCTCCAGATCATTTACCCAGTGTTATCAGCCCTCCATTCATTACCCGTGTTATCAGCCTTCAGATCATTACCAGTGTTATCAGCCTTCCAGATCATACCCAGTGTTATCAGCCTTCAGATCATTACCCAGTGTATCAGCCCTCCAGATCATTACCCAAGTGTTATCAGCCCTCCAGCTCTTACCAGTGTTATCAGCCCTCCAGATCATTACCCAGTGTGTATCAGACTCCAGATCCATGACCCAGTGTTATCAGCCCTCAGATCATTACCAGTGTTATCAGCCCTCCAGATCATACCCAGTGTTATCAGCCCATCAAGTGTATCACCCAGATATTACCCAGTGTTATCAGCCCTACAATTCATCCCCCAAGATCATTACCCTGTTATCAGCCCTCCAGATCATTACCCAGTGTTATCAGACCGACAATTCATCCACCGATCATTACCCAGTGTTATCAGACCTCCAGTTCATTACCCAGTGTTATTCAGCCCTACAATTCATCCCCCCAGATCATTACCCAGTGTTATCAGCCCTCCAGTCATTTACCCAGTGTTATCAGACCTACAATCATCCCCCAATCAGTTACCAGTGTTATCAGCCTCAGATCATTACCCAGTGTTATCAGCCTCCAGTCTCATTAACCGTGCTAATCAGCCCTCCAGATCATTACCAGTGTTATCAGCCCTCCAGTCATTACCCAGTGTTATCAGCCCTCCAGATCATTACCCCGTGTATCAGCACCTCCAGATCATTACCCAGTGTTATCAGCCCTTCAGATCATTACCCAGTGTTATAAGCCATCCAGTTCATTACCCAGTGTTATCAGCCCTACAATTCATCCCCCAAGATCATTACCAGTGTTATCAGACGACATCATCCCCCAGATCATTACAGTGTTATCAGCCCTCCAGATTCATACCAGTGTTATCAGACCCTCACCATCATACCAGGTTATCCCCAGTCATACCCAGGTATCAGCCGACAATATCCCCAGATCATACCCAGTGGTATCAGACTCCATACCAGCAACTCCGTATACCCATATCAGCCCTCAGTCATAAGGTTATAGCCCTAATCATTCCGTATCCTCCAGATCATTCCAGTGTTATCACCCAGTCCGACCAGTGTTATCACCTCCAGAGTATTATCAGCCCTCAGATAATTACCCAGTGTTATCAGCCCTCAGATCATTACCCAGTGTTATCAGCCCTTCCAGATTCATTACCCAGTGTTATCAGCGCCCTCCAGATCATTACCATGTTATCAGCCCTCCAGATCATTACCCAGTGTTATCAGCCCTCCAGATCATTACCCAGTGTTATCAGCCCTCCAGAATTCATTTACCCAGTGTTATCAGCCCTTCAGATCATTACCCAGTGTTATCAGCCCTCCAGTTCATTACCCAGTGTTATCAGCCCTTCAGATCATTACCCAGTGTTATCAGCCCTACAATTCATCCCCAGGATCATTACCAGTGTTATCAAGCACACTCCCAGATTCATTACCCAGTGTTATCAGACCACAATTACCCCAATATTACCCAGTGTTATCGACCTCCAGTTCATACCAGTGGTTATCAGCCCTACAATTCATCCCCCCAGATCAATTACCCAGTGTTATCAGCCCTCCAGTCATTACCCAGTGTATCAGACCTACAATTCATCCCCCAGATCATTACCCAGTGTTATCAGCCCTCCAGATCATTTACCCAGTGTTATCAGACCCCACAATTCACCCCCCCAGATCATTACCAGTGTTATCAGCCCTCCAGTTCATTACCCAGTGTTATCAGCCCTACAATTTATCACCCCAAGATCATAACCAGTGTTATAGCCCTCAGTCATTACCCAGTGTTATCAGCCCTACAATTCATCCCCCAGATCATTACCCAGTGTTATCAGCCCTCCAGTCATTACCCAGTGTTATCAGCCCTACAATTCATCCCCCAGATCATTACCCAGTGTGTTCAGCCCTCCAGTTCATTACCCAGTGTTATCAGCCTACAATTCAACCCCCCAGACATTACCCAGTGTTATCAGCCCTCAGTCATACCCAGTGTTATCAGCCCTAAATTCACCCGATCATACCCAGTGTTATCAGCCCTCCAGTCATTACCAGTGTTATCAGCCTACAATCATCCCACAAAGATCATTACACCAGTGTAGTTATAGCCCTCCAGATCATTACACAGGGGTATCAGCCCTCAAGAATTACCCAGTGTATCACCTCCAGATTCATTACCCAGTGTTATCAGCCCTCCAGATCATTACCCACGTAATTCATCAGCCCTTCAGATCATTACCCAGTGTTATCAGCCCTTCAGTCATTACCGTTTATCACCTCCAGTCATTACATTATCAGCCCTCAGATCATACAGTGTTATCAGCCCTTCAGATCATATCGGTGTTATCACCCCTCCAGATCATTACCAATTTATTCACCGCTTACCATGTTATGCCCTCCAGATCATTACCCAGTGTTATAGCCCTCACAGATCATACCCAGTGTTATCAGCCTACAATCCTCCCCAGTCATTACACAGTTTATCCCCAGATCATTACCCAGTGTATCAGCCTCCAGATCATACCCAGTGTTGTATCAGCCCTCTCAGATCATTACCAGTGTTATCAGCCCAAATTCATCCCCCAGATTACCAGTGTATCAGCCTCCAGTCATACCAGTGTTATCAGCCCTTCAGATCATTATCCAGTGTTATCAGCCCTCCAGATCATTACCCAGTGTTATCAGCCCTCCAGATCATTACCCAGTGTTATCAGCCCTCAGATCATTACCCAGTGTTATCAGCCCTCCAGATCATTACCCAGTGTTATCAGCCCTCCAGATCATTAGCCAGTGTTATCAGCCCTCCAGATCATTAGCCAGTGTTATCAGCCCATCAGATCATTACCCTGTGTTACCAGCCTTCAGATCATTACCCAGTGTTATCACCCCTCCAGATCATTAGCCAGTGTTATCAGCCCTCCAGTTCATTACACAGTGTTATCAGCCTACAATTTATCCCCCCAGATCATTAGCCAGTGTTATCAGCCCTCCGATCATTACCCAGTGTTATCACCCCTCCAGATCATAGCAGTGTTATCAGCCCTCCAGATCATTAGCCAGTGTTATCAGCCCTCCAGTTCATTACACAGTGTATCAGCCCTACAATTTATCCCCCCAGATCATTATCCAGTGTTATCAGCCCTCCAGATCATTACCCAGTGTTATCAGCCCTACAATTCATCCCCGATCATTAGCCAGGTTATAAGTCCTCCAGATCATTACCAGTGTTATAAGCCCTTCAGATTCATTACCAGTGTTATAAGCTCTCTACATCCTAAGCAGTCAGCCCTCTAGTTTATTAGTCTGTTAGTTGTCTAAACCACACTATACACTTGAAAATGTTGCAGGCGACCATGTAAAATGAGAACAGTAATCTTAAAAATGGGTGTAACTGGTCCATTAGAAGGTAAAGGAGAAGTCATGATGGGGTAACACAATGGAATTTAACCAAGTAGTCCATGTTCCTCTGCAAGATTCCGTGCTTTTAAACGGTGGCACCTGCAATGACGAGGGTTGGATTTGCCGAGAAGTTTACCTGCCGTGCTTAGCTGGATACACCGGCGAGCTGTGCCAGACTGACGTTGACGATTGTCTCATGAGACCCTGCGCCAATGGAGCCACTTGCCATGATGGAATCAACCGCTTCTCCTGCGAGTGCCCCCCAGGATTCCAGGGGCGTTTCTGTACCATTAACATTAATGACTGTGTAGGTCAACCCTGCCAAAATGGAGGGAGGTGCTATGACCGTGTGGGGGACTATGAATGTTACTGCCTGAGGGATTATGGGTAAATCATGTGAGGTTCCGGCCCCCAAACCCACATGGGACGAGACTCTGGGTCTTGGGCAGAATCGATGTCACTACACAGTCACATTCGAGGTCCCTTCATACAGTGCCGGCGAGGACTCACAGCACAAGCAGGGGGAAGCCGGGCACAACCCCAAATTCAAATATCAGTAAATGAAGTGATTACACAAAGGGAGTCGGGCCTGACCATAGGTCAGCTACAATTCTGGTAATTGTTGGGGTCATTACGGTGTTGCCATCCTTGCACCATCACGGTTGTCCCTGTGCTATCGGTAAGAAGTGCCAGACAGGGGGCCCGTTCTGGCTACAATTCTCTAGCAACAAAGACCCCAATATCACGAGTGCCAGGAGGAACTTCCGCTGACATCGGAAAACAAACGAATTGTGATGCCGAAACATTTCTGGACAGTAGAAAGTATTATCCTACTGGGCCAGCCAAGGACGAAACTACAGCCAGACAACATCTAAACATGTCATTGTGCCCAGTCTGGGATCCTCCCAATACAATTCACTCTCATAGGCAGAGTTTGGTTTTGGGGATTGCCAAAGCCAGAGTAAGTGGGCCACATCAGTGTGGTCCATCCGTCTACGGGCTGAACAGAGTCAGGGAGCATGGAAAATATTTATGACAGGACATGTCCACCCCATGGATGTTTAATAGCAACAATCTCCAGCACTCCCCTGGTCCAGGCGGCTGGATTCGGTTAATACCAAATCAGGTTTCAATTACGAGAGAATCAGAAAAGGGAAAATTACATCTTCGTTCCAGAATTCATCCAAAACCAAACCCACCGGATTTAATAGATCATGGTCTGTAAACCTGCCATATCCTATGTAGACAGACCAGAAATGCTTAGTTTGTGTATTTTTACAATAATTACAACACACCCAATGTGCTTCTTTTCAATAAAAAAGGTTTTTGTGGTTGGAAAGTTTGAAGGGTGAAAAACTGGACAAAGAATCGTTGGTATAACCAGTATCTAATAAGACGTACCAACCGAACAGATATAATACTTTGCCATTAAGTCAGATACCGACTCTTGTAACTAACCAAAATATATTCCGTCCCAACTACAGTTCTAGATGTATTAATACCAGTAATTCTCAATACTATAATAGTATCTCCTGTACCAACACAGAAATACAGGTTATATTAATACCAGTAATCTCAATATTATATAGTATCAGCTGACCAAACCAGAACTCCAGTTATAGTATTAATACCAGTAATTCTCAAATTGATGTAGTATCCCTTACCAACCAGAACTACTACAGTATTAGTATATTACCGTAATTTCCAATATTACTATAGTATCTGTACAAACCAGAACTACCGTATAGTATACTAATACCAGTAATCTCAAATTCTATATAGTATCCCTCCGTACGCCAACAGACTTACAGTTATATGTATAATACCAGTAAGTCCTTCAATATTATATAGTAATCCGGTACCAACCAGAAAACATACAGTATATTAATACCAGTGAATTCTCAATATTTAATATATCCCCGTACCAACGGAACTTACAGTATGTGCTATTAATACCAGTAATTCTCAATATGATTATATATCCCTGTACACAAACCAGAACTACAGATATGTATTAATACCAGTAATTCTCAATATTATTAGTATCCTGTCCCAAAACCAGAACTACAGACACTATATGTATTATTAACCATTAATTCAATATTCAATACGTATCCTGTACCAAACCAGAACTACAGTATATGTATTAATACCTCAATTTTCAATATATATACTTTCCGTACCAACCAGAACTACAGGTATATGGTATTACCAGTAATTCTAATTAGTATATGTATACCCCGTCCCAACCAGAACTACAGTATATGTATTAATACCAGATATTCTCAATTATGAGATAGTATCCCTGTACAACCAGAACTACAGTATATGTATTAATACAGTAATTCTCAATATTATATAGTATCCCTGGTCCACACAGAACTAATACTCCTAAGTATATTATAATACCAGTAATTTCTCAATTATTATTATCGTATCCTGTTATCCAACCCAGAACTACCGTATATGTATTAATACCAAGTAATTCTTCAAATATTATATAGCGATCCCTGTACCAACCAGAAACTACAGAATGTATTAATACCAGTAATTCAATATATATAGTATCCCTTACCAACCAAGCACACTACAGTATATGTATTAATACCAGTAATTCTCAATATATACATAGTATCTCCATTAACACATACAGATAAAGCTATATGTATTAATCACCATAATTCTCAATATTATATAGTATTCCTGTACCAACCAGAACATACAGTATATTAGTATACAGTATCCAAAATAGTAACTTCCACGACACAAATGATTATTACATTAATTCATATCTTGTACCAAAAACCAGAACTCACAGTTATGATTATACCATAATCTCAATATTATATATATTCCCTGTACCAACCAGAACTACAGCATATTAGTATATTACACTAATTCTCAATATATAATCCCTGTCCCAACCAGAACTACACGTATATGTATTATAACATAATTCTCAATATTATATTCGTACCGTCAACCAAATCTTATTGTATTAACAGTAGCCACACATCTATAATGTAACTCTACAGTATAATCGTATTAGGATTACCAGTAATTCATCAACTATTATTCGTATCCCCGTCACAACCAGAACTACTTGTATATGTATAATACCCAGGATTCAACTCAATTATTATAGTCATCCCCGTACAAAAGAACTACCTAGTATAGGTATTAATACCAGTCATTAGTTCTCATATTATAGTATCCCGTACCAACAGAACTACCAGTATATGTATAATACCAGTTAATTCTCATTATTATATAGTATCTCATCCGTAGCACCAACCAGAATACGTTTATATGTATAATACCAGTATATAACATTCCTCTATTATATAGTTCCCATACCAACCCAGAACTATTAGTATATGAGTAATCCAGTATTCTCATATTATAAGTATCCACCGTAACAACCAGAGGAACTAAGCGCAGTATATGTATTAATAACACGTTAATTCTTCAACTATTATTATAGTTGTCCACTCACAACCAGAAACTTACAGTATATGTATTAATACCAGTAATTTCTCAAACCAGTTAGAATTCTCCATATTATATAGTATCCCCATACCACCAGAACTACAGTATAAGTATTAATACCAAGTAATTCATCCATATTATATAGTATCCGTATCAAACCAGAACTACAGTTAATGTATAATACCCAGTAATTATCAATATTTATAGTATGATTGTACCAACCAGAACTACAGTATAATGTAATAATGACCAGTAATTCTCAAATTTATACGTATCCTGCACAACCAGAACATACAGTATATGAATATATACCTCAGTAATTCTCAATACCGTAACTTCTCCATACTAATAGTATTTCCCCATACCAACCAGAACTACAGTATAGTATTAATACCAGGAATTTTCAATATTATATAGTAATCCCTGTAACACAACAGAAACTACAGTTTAGTATGTACCTATAATACCAGTAATTCTCAATATTATATAGTATCCCTGCCAACAACCAGAACTACATATAGTATTTCTAACCAGTAATTCTCAATACCAGGATTTCCATATTATATAGTATCCCCATACAACCAGAACTACAGTATATGTATTAATACGTAATTCTCCATATATTATAGTATCCCAGTACCAACCGAGAACTACAGTATATGATATTAATACCAGAAATCAATATTAATAGTATCCCTGTACCAACCATGAACTCAGTTATTGTATATTACAGTACAGTAATTCTCAAATTATATAGTATCCTGCACCAACCAGAACACAGGTATATGTATTATACCAGTAATTTCAAACACAGTCATTATCCCATAGTATATAGTATCCCCCCTACCAACCAGAAACAGTAATAGTATTAATACCGTATTCTCAATATTTGTTAGTTTTGAGAAACTTATCCAGGCCTTTTTTAAAGCTATTTCAATGAACCTTGCCTTACACATCTGTGGAAGACCAAGTTCCACAGTTTCACCATTTTCTCAATGTAAAGAAACCTTTCCAAACCTAAGATGAAAATTCTTTTCTTCCAAACCTAAAGCGGATGTCCACGTGTCCTCTGATATGACCTAGTAGTGAACAATGCACAGAGAGTTCATTTGTTATGCCCATTAAATATTTCTATAAATGATATATCCCCACGCAAAAGTCACTTCCCCAAGGTTTAAACAGCCCTAACGTTGTCTAATCTGCCTGCCTAGTCAAGAACCTCCTATTCCCCGTATAACTTTAGTTGCCCTTCTCTAACGGCTTCAATTTCAAGATGTCCCTTTTGTATCTGGGATTCATAAATTGCACCGCATATTCCAATGGGCATTTAACAGTGTCTTGTAAAGAGGGACCCAAATTTATTTAATACCCCTTCTAAGGTTATTTAAGTAAACAGCTTTTCCCCAAAAAATAGTGGCCCCAGAAAAGACCCCTGAGGGGCCCCCACGTGACAACATAGATGTAGCTCCCTAAACCACACTCTGTGTTTTGTGAGATCAATAACAGGTGCTCTATCCATGAAAACAAATGTTTTCTTTAAAGGCAACAGTAATAGTTGACTACATTAGTCTCCTCTGTGGCACCGTATCAAAGGCTTTTGCAAAAATCCAATATAACCACAATCCCAAAGGGGCCGTGATGAATCTAACTTCTTACGCCACTTCATCAAAAATCCAAAATTATCACACCACCGCTGTACCGGAATCTAACTTCTACTCGTTCATCATAAAATCCAAATATATCACACACCGCTGTACTGAATCTAATTCTTACTCATTCATATAAAATACAATATATCACACCACCGAAGGCTACCCTGAATCTAACTTCTTACTCGCTTCATCATAAAAATCCAAATATATCACATCCACCGCTGTACCTGAATTAACTTCTTACTCACTCATCTAAAATCCAAAAAATAACCACATCCACCGCTGTACCATGAATCTAACTTCTTACTCACTTCACCATAAAATCCAAATATATCACATCCACCGCTGTACCTGAATCTAAGTAATTCTCACTCACTCATCATAAATCCACAATATGACCAAATCCACCGCTCGTACCGAGGGTCTTGAATCTAACTTCTTACTCACTTCATCATAATAAGCAAGTTAAATTTGTATGCATGATCTATTTCCATAAATCCATTACTGGACTCCTACTAATAAGATGATTCTCTATAGGGAATACAGAGTGCATTTCCTATTTATACCCTTCAATTATTACAGTCCCCGCTAAAAGAGACTAGGATTCTCTATAGTGTATACAGAGTGATATTCCTCATTTATACCCTTCATATATTACAGTCCCCCGCTATAAGGACTAGGATCTATAGTGTATACAGAGTGATGAATTCCTCATTTATACCTTCATATTATTACAGGTCCCCGCTATAAGGACTAGGATTCTCTATAGGGATACAGAGTGAATATTCTATTGTACCCTTCATATTATTACCGTCCCGCTGATAAGGACTAGGTTCCTTTCCAGGTGAATACAGAGTGAAATTCCTCATTTACCCTTCATATTAGTTACAGTCCCGCTATAAGACTAGGATTCTCTATAGTGGTATAAGAGAGTTAATATCCCCTTATACCCTCATATTATTACAGTCCCGCTTAAGGCTAGGTCTTCTCTATAGTGTTAAGAGTCCTCATTTATACCCTTTATATATTACAGTCCCGCTCTAAGGACTAGGATTCTCTATAGTGTATATCAGAGTGAAATCCCTCATTTATACCCTTATTATTACAGTCCCCGTATAAGGGGAGTACTGGATTCGATCGGTATACAGAGTGAATATTCTCATTTCACCCTTCATATTATACAGTCCCCGCTATTATAAGGACTAGGATTCTCTATAGGATATACAGAGTAATATTCCTCTTTATACCCTTCATATTATACAGTCCGCTATAAGACTTGGATTCTCTATAGTGTATACAGAGTGCATATTCCTTCATTTATACCCTATATTATTACGTCCCCGTATAAGGACTAGGATCTCTATAGTACTAGAGTGAATATTCCTCATTTATACCTTCATATTATTCACGTCCCCGCTATAAGACTAGGATTCTCTATAGTGATACAGAGTGACTCATTTTCCTATTCATCCCCTTTCCCCCATCCTAGTCTGTATAGGAATAGGATTCTCTATAGTTACAGAGGAATATCCTCATTTAACCCTTCATATTATTACAGTCCCCGCTATAAGGACTAGGATTCTCTATAGTGTATACAGATGAATATCCTCATTTATACCTTCATATTATTACGTCCTGCATAAGGACTAGGATTCTCTATAGGTATACAGAGTGAATATTCCTCATTTATACCCTTCATATTTTCAGTCCTGCTATAGGACTAGGATTCTCTATAGTGATACACGAGGTGAATTCCTCATTTACGGTACACCTTCATATTATTACAGTCCCGATATGGACTAGGATTTCTATAGGATAAGCAGGTGAATTTCT
Organism: Hymenochirus boettgeri; assembly: GCA_019447015.1. NCBI lineage: Eukaryota > Metazoa > Chordata > Amphibia > Anura > Pipidae > Hymenochirus > Hymenochirus boettgeri. The sequence continues at coordinate 19,243 of JAACNH010001554.1, read as the reverse complement.
CATTTTACCCTTCATTTATACAGTCCCGCTATAAGGACTAGGATTCTCTATGTTGATACAGAGTGAATTTCCTCATTATACCCCTTAAATTACTTTTACGTCCCCGCCTAATATGTGTATATGGATTCTCCTATAGGAGAATACAGAGTGAATATTCCTCCTTTATTACCCTTCGTATTATTACGTCCCGCTATAAGGACTAGGTTCTCTATAGTGTATACAGAGTGAATATCCTCATTTATACCCTTCTATTATTACAGTCCCCGCTATAGGACTAGGATTCTCTATAGCGAATACAGAGTGAATATCCCTCATTATACCCTTCGTATTATTACAGTCCCGCTATAAGGAAGGATCTATAGTGTATACAGAGTGAATATTCCTCATTTTATACCCTTCATATTATACAGTACTATAAGACTAGGATTCTCTATAGTGAACTAGAGTGGAATATCCTCATTTTAACCCTTCATATTAACAGTCCCCGTATAAGGACTAGGATTCTCTATAGTGTATACAGAGTGAAATCCTCATTATACCCTCATAGTTATTACAGACCCGCTATAAGGATCAGGATCTCTATAGGTTACAGAGAATATTCCTCATTTATACCCTTCATATTACAGTCCCCCATAAGGACTAGGATTCTCTATAGTGAATACAGAGTGAATATTCCTCATTTATACCCTTCATATTATTACAGTCCCGCTATAAGGACTAGGATTCTCTATAGTGAATACAGAGTGAATATTTTATTTATACCCTCATATTAACATCCCGCTATAAGGACTAGGATTCTCATAGTGGATACAGAGTGAAATTCCTCATTATACCTTCATATATTTACTCCCCCGCTATAGGACTAGGTTCTCTATATGAGTGTATACAGAGTGAATCCTCATTTATACCCTTCATATTATCCAGTCCCCGCTATAAGGACTAGGATTCTTATAGGGTAACAAGATGGATATTCCCATTTATACCCTTATATTATTACAGTCCCCGCTATAAGGACTAGGATTCTCTATAGGGATACAGAGTGAATATTCCTCATTTAACCCTTCTATATTACAGTCCCCGCTATAAGGACTAGGATTCTCTATAGAGCTATACAGAGTGAATATTCCTCATTTTACCCTTCATATTATTACAGTCCGCTATAAGGAATAGGATTCTCTATAGTGTATACAGAGTGAATATTCCTCTTTATACCCTTCATATTATTACAGTCCCCGTATAAGGACTAGGATTCTCTATAGTGTAATACAGAGTGAATATTCCCATTTATACCCTTCATAATTACAGTTCCAGCTAAAAGGAATAGGATTCTCTATAGTGTATACAGAGTGAATGATTCTCATTTATAACCTTCAATTATTACAGTCCCCGATAAGGACTAGGATTCTCTATAGTGTATACAGAGTGAATATTCCTATTTATACCCCTTCTATTATTAACAAGTCCCTGTTATAAGGACTAGGATTTCTCTATAGTGATACAGAGTGAATATTCCTCATTTACATCCTTCATATTATTACAGTCCTGCTATAAGGACTCGGTTCTTGTATTATTTCTTTTCTCCCATTTTATTATCTCCCGCCTAATTCTCTAGTGTATACAGAGTGAATATCCTTCTCATTTATACCCTTCATATTACAGTCCCGCTATAAGGACTAGGATTCTCTATAGTGATAGAGGTGAAAATATTCTCATTTATACCCTTCAATTTTAACGTCCCTGCTATAAGGACTAGGATTCTCTATAGGTATACAGAGTGAATATTCCTCATATACCTTCGTTTATTACAGTCCCCTATAAGGAATAGGATTCTCTAAAGGATACAGAGTGAATCCTCATTTATATCCCATATTACAGTCCCGCTATAGGACTAGATCTCTTAGTGTTATACAGAGTGAATATCCTCATTTATACCCTTCATATTATTACAGTCCGCTAAAGGACTAGGATTCTCTATAGGTATAACAGAGTGAATATTCTCATTTATACCCTCATATTATTCAGTCCCCGCTAAAGGACTAGGATTCTCTTATAGTGAAACAGAGTGAATATCCTCATTATACCCTTCATATTATTACAGTTCCCGCTATAAGGACTAGGATCTCTATAGTGATACAGAGTGAATGTTCCTCATTTATACCCTTCTATTATACAGTCCCCGCCTATAAGGACTAGGATTCTCTATAGTGGAATACAGAGTGAATATTCCTCATTTATACCTTCATATTATACAGTCCCCGCATAAGGACTAGGATTCTTATAGTGTATACAGAGTGAATATCCTCATTTATACCCTTCATATTTACGTCCCCGCTATAAGGACTAGGATTCTCTATAGTGTATACAGAGTGAATATCCTCTTTATACCCCTATTATTACAAGTCCCCCGCTATAAGGACTAGGATTCTCTATAGTGTATCAGAGTGAATATTCCTCATTTATACCCTTCATATTATTTACAGTCCCCCTAAAGAGACTAGGATTCTCTATAGTGATACAGAGTGAATATTCTTATTTATACCCTTCATATTATTACAGGTCCCCGCTATAAGGACTAGGATCTTATAGTGTATACAGAGTGAATTCCTCATTTATACCCTTCTATATTACAGTCCCCCTATAAGGACTAGGATTCTCTATAGTGTATACAGAGTGAATATCCCTCATTTAACCCTTCTATTATTACAGTCCCGCTATAAGGACTAGGATTCTCTATAGTGTACAGAGTGAATATTCCTCATTTACACCTTCATATTATTACAGTCCGCTATAAGGACTAGGATCTCTATAGTGGTATACAGAGTGAATATCCTCCTTTATACCTTCTATTATTACAGTCCCCGTATAAGGATACGGAGTTCTCTAAGTGATAGAGTGAATATTCCTCATTTATAACCCTTCTATATTATTACAGTCCCCGCTATAAAGGACTAGGATTCTCTATAGTGAATACAGAGTGATATTCCTCATTTATACCCTTCATATATTACAGTCCCCGCTATAAGGACTATGTTCTCTATAGTGTATACAGAGGGAATACCCTCATTATACCCTTCTATTTTACAGTCCCGCTATAAGGACTAGGATCTATTAGTGATAGAGTGAATATTCCTCATTTATACCCTTCTATTATTACAGTCCCCGCTATAAGGACTAGGATTCTCTATAGGATACAGAGTGAATATTCCTCATTTATACCCTTCTATTATTACACCCCGCTATAAGGAAGGATTCTCTAAAGGAATTACAGATGAATATCCCTCATTTATACCCTTCATTATTACAGTCCCGCTAAAGGACTAGGATTCTCTATAGTGTATACAGAGTGAATATTCCTCATTTATACCCTTCATATTATTACAGTCCCCGCTATAAGGACTAGGATTCTCTATATGAATACAGAGTGATATTCCTCATTTATACCCTTCATTATTCAGTCCGCTATAAGGACTAGGATTCTCTATAGTGAAAACGAGTGAATTCCTCCTTATACCCTTCATATATTACAGTCCCGCTATAAGGACTAGGATTTCTATAGTATACAGAGTGAATATTCTCATTTATACCCTTCATATTATACAGTCCCGCTATAAGGACTAGGATTCTTATGTGAATACAGAGTGAATTCCTCATTTATACCCTTCATATTATTACAGTCCCCGCTATAAGGACTAGGATTCTCTATAGTGAATACAGAGTGAATTTCCTCATTATACCCTTCATTATTACAGTCCCGCTATAAGGACTAGGATTCTCTATAGTGAATACAGAGTGGAATATTCCTCATTATACCCTTCATAATTACAGTCCCCGCTATAAGGACTAGGATTCTCTATAGTGGAATACAGAGTGAATATTCTCATTTATACCCTTCATATTATACAGTCCCCGCTATAAAGGACTAGGATTCTCTATAGAGTATACAGAGTGAATATTCCTCATTTATACCCTTCATATTATTACGTCCCGCTGCATAAGGACTTGGATTCTCTATAGTGATACAGAGTGAATATTCCTCATTTATACCCTTCATATTATTACGTCCCGCTATAAGGACTAGGATTCTCTATAGTGTATACAGAGTGAATATTCCTCATTATATACCCTTCATATTATTACAGTCCCCGCCTCTAAGGACTGGATTCTATAGTGTATACAGAGTGAATATTCCTCATTTATACATATTCCATTATTATACAGTCCTGACTATGGACTAGGATTCTCTATAGTGAAAACAGAGTGAATATTCCTCATTTATACCCTTCATATTATACAGTCCCCGTATAAGGACTAGGATTCTCTATAGTGTATACAGATGAATATTCCTCATTTATACCCTTCTATTATTACAGTCCCCGCTAAGGACTAGGATTCTCTATAGTGATACAGAGGAATATCCTCCATTATACCCTTCATATTATTACAGTCCGTATAAGGACTAGGATTCTCTATAGTGTATACAGAGTGAATATTCTCATTATACCCTTCTATTATTACAGTCCCGCTATAAGGACTAGGATTCTCTAAGTGTACAGAGAATATTCCCTTTAACCCTTATATTATTACAGTCCCGCTATAAGGACTAGATTCTCTATAGTGTATACAGAGTGAATATCCCTCATTTATACCCTTCAATTATTACAGTCCTGAATAGGACTAGGATTCTCTATAGTGAAAACAGAGGGGTGAAAAAACGTTTAGCACATTAACCTACTATCATCCTCTATAACCATCTTCCCGAACTGAGCCAGGCTGGACAAGGGATCATGGTTCCTAAAAGGCGATCAATGTTTTTATCTTTTTAGTTCTTGAATCTCTCAGGAGGGGGAGAATTACGTGTTATTTTTTCCCTTCGGCGAATAGAGAAATAGAAGCTGCCATTAGAACAAAATATAATATAAATAATAATAATATATTATTTATAATATATATAACAATAAGAACAGGCCATGTCTGTGATATTATGTTAGATTTTCCAGGTTGGCAGGTACAGTAATGGTGTCCATACATACTATGATCGCAGTCGTACGATATTATTTTGACCCTCTATCGTGACAAATTATTACCATTACCTTCGATTTAGACAAACAATATGGCAGCTCGACCCACCGGTTTGCACAGACATAAGCATTCATGTGCACCAATGTACAATAAGTAATACGGGCAAGTCCTGGTATTGACATGTCCGTGACGGGTGTTTTACTGTCGCAATCACACCAATACATCAAGTTTAGAGATGATCATAACAAGGGTTTTAAAACAGATTCATTTTTATCAATCAAAATAATCATTAAAGAGACAATGTCAGATTTCCACCAATTCCCCTTTCTCCTACTAGAACACTGCTCTAGTGTTTTAGAGAACATAAAACATTTCTGATTCAGCATTTATATAAAAAAAAAATCAAAAAAGTAAAATGTTCAATATTTCTTCTAAGATTTATCCTTCCGTACAGGCGACTGCTGAGGGGTGGGAGCTTCCATGTTGATTGAACCAGTGAAGGACCGTATGGAGCCCAACCATTTATGGAAATAAATATAAAAAAATTCACACCTAAAACAGGCGAGTACCCTCCCAGCTGTGAAAGCCAAACATAAATGCAAATGGGGAGAGATAGAGGGGGTCATCTGGCTCCTCCCTAATTTTAAATAGGCTCCTCCCATCCATCCATTCCCCGCCCACTCGCATTGGGTTCAGAGTTGCCCACTGTGTACAAGTCGGTAGAAATGAGAGTCTTTCCTGTTGCTGAGATTTTCTGGCGTATCCATCTCCGCCACTTTCCCAGCATGCATTACCAGGACGCGGTCTGAGTCCAGTATGGTGTTTAACCTGTAAAGAGAAGAGAGGGAGCTCTGGGAAGATTAAGTCCATCACTCCTTTAAGAAGTTCTATCTATGATGTACCTAAACCTGTAAGAGGGGGGGGGGTAGGGAGAATGGGCATTGCTCCACCTCTGTCCTTGTGATTGGTGGGCCAGCGGCTGAATGGAGAGATGGACTTACCTGTGCGCGATGGTGAGCACAAGTGCGATATCTGAATCTCTCCCGTATTGTTTTTGTAGAAGCGCGTCTGTTCGGTGATCTACGCTCGCAGTCGCTTCATCGATGCAGAGAACCTGAGTGTGAGAGAAGGAGAGATGAAGTATCATTATTATGGATTTATATGGCACCAACGTCTTCCGTGGCGCTTTACAATGACATAGTCATACATTAACATGTTGATCATGTTAACAAAGTCATACATATATATACACAGGTAATAATAATATAAGTAAACAGAGTGTGGAGTTTCTTACCAGCAATACCGTGATACAATAGGGAAGAGGACCCTGCCAAAGAGGCTTACAGTCTAGAGGTATTGGGGGTGAGACATAAGGTGACGGGAATGATAGGCTGTAAATAGGTTACAGTCTGTAGTGTAATAAATCTTACCTTACACCCAGATCCAATGGTTCTCCTGTAAATCCCCCCCCCCCCCCAAAGTCCAAAAAGGCCCCACCAGGAGGATAGCAGAGTCCATATAGGACTCTGCCTCCTGTCTCCCCTCCGGGAGAGTTTTGTCCTTGCGCACTGCAGGCCTCCCCTGCCCTCCCAATTTGCAAGCCCTCCCCCTACAATTAAAACCCTTTTACCATTAGTAGGTTGCCTTCCACCAGGCCAAACCGCATTATTAAATTTCCCAGAGACTCCCCCGATAGTTACTTACTTAACCTCTTTCCCCCGGCGTTCTGAACGCCGGCATGGCCTGATTGGCTGCCCTCTCAGCCAATCAGGGACGCTGCCGGCTCCGCCCCCTGCTTGCAGTTCAGTGCGGCGGGGGAAGAGGTAGGTAGGTAACAGTACTATCGGGGCAGTTAAACTATAGACCTGTAAGCCTAACATCAGTGGTAGGGAAGGTGATGGAAACTTTGTTAATGGATCATATCCTTGACTTTGTCTCCGAGATCTCTATTAGTAGTCAGTCAGCATGGATTTATAGAAATAGATCATGCCAACAAATTTAATTGTTTATTGTTAGAAGATAGGGTAAGAAGTTAGATTCAGGCACAGCAGTGGATGTGGTATATTTGATTTTGCAAAAGCTTTGATACTGGCCACATAGGAGGACTATGTATAAACTGAGGACTGTTGGCCTTGAAGAAAACATTGTGTTCATGATAGGATAGAGAACTGGTTATGGACCGCAAACAGAGAGTGGTGTGGTTAATGGAGCTAATCATCTATGTGGGCTAAAGTTCTATACGGAGTTCCTCAGGGTTCTGTACTGGGGCCGCTTCTGTTTAATCTGTTTATAAATTACTAGAAGGGGGCATTGAGAGCAAGGCTCTGTGTTGCTGATGACACTAAATTATGCAGAGCTTTGGAAACTTCCAGATGTACAAGAGCTGCAAGCAGACCTAGAAGATTATCAAAATGGGCGCAGAATGCAGATGAGATTCAATGTTGATAATGTAGGTGATGCATTTGGGATTTAATATCCCTGTGCCACCTACACATAAAAACTCTGTGTTAAGTGCATCTGAAATGGAAAAAGATGGGGGTTCTGGTAGAAACAGACTTAGCTGTAGCAAAAAATGCCAGGTAAGCAAACAGTAGAGCTAGCAAGATATTGTCTTATATAAAGAGGGAATGGAATCAAGAGAGAAAAATATTATTCTCCCTCTTACAGGCACTGTAGGCCACATTTTGGAATATACGGTGCAGTTGGAATCCCATATACAAAAGGGGACATCTTGGAAATTGAGGCAGTTCAGAGAAGGGCAACTAAAATTAATAAGGGGAATGGAGGGGCTTGAATATGCAGGCAGATTAGACAAGTTAGGGCTGTTTAAATTGGGAAGCGGCGGTTGCGTGGGGACTGATAACCTTATACAAATATATTACATGAACTCTCTGGTGCATATTGTTCATAATAGGTCAATCAGAGGACTCGTGGACATCCTTAAGGTTGGAAGAAAAAGAGTTTCATCTTCAAGTGGGAAGGTTTCTTTACAGTGAGAACGGTGAAACTGTGGAACTGTCTTCCAGGCAGAGGTGGTAATGGCAAGTTCATGAAGTAAACTTTAAAAAAGGCCTGGATAAGTTTCTAAAAACTATAAAATATTGAGAATTACTGGTATATGCATTATAGATCTGGTTGATCGGGATACTTTCCGATTGCCGTTTGGGAGGTAGGAAGGAATTTTTCCCCCCCTTTTTAGCTGGGGTTTTTTGCCTTCCTCCGATCAACGTTAGGTAGGGTTAAAAAAAAAAAAAAAAAAAAAGTGAATAGGTTGGACTTGATGGGACGAATGTCTTTATTCAACCTAATACTATGTTACTATGTTACTTTCTGGAAAATCTAATAATGCGGTTGGGAGGTGCAAGGTGTCTACCACATACAAATTTTTTTTTAAAAGGGTGGACATGCCCTTTAAAATAATTTGGCCAACTTATTGAACTAATTGCTTTTATTTATCCACGGTTTAGCAGGCTATTTGAAGCAGCAACCTTATGGAGGGAGCCAATAGGCAATTGGAATTGTGTGTGCACTAGAATTCTGTTTTTTGTATGGATTATATTTTGGTCTCTAGTTGCACTTTAATATGGATGTGCAACGGCCCAATTTTATATATAGAGAGAAGAGGCATTAGGGAATCGAGAAGAGAATGAGCCGGGCAGCAGAGTTTAGGATGAAGTGGTGCAAAGCGTTGTTTGGTAAACCACACAGGAATGTGTTGCAGTAGTCTAGCCGGGATATGATTAGGGTGAGAACTAAGATTTTGGTAGCATCATGTGAGAGGAAGGGACGGATGCGAGAGATGTTTCTGAGTTGGAGCCGATAGGAGCTGGCAAGTAATTGACATGGAGTTTAAACGGAATCTAGCGTTAGTAAGACTAGGGAGGGGAACAGATCCTGAGGGTTCAGTCTTGCCCATGTTTAGTTTGAGGAAGCAGGAGGACATGAAGGCAGAGATGGCACTAAGGCAGTCAGGGACCTGGGATGTCAGTGTAGGGAGATCTGGGGCAGAGATGTATATTTGGGTATCATCCGCATACAGGTGATACTGGAACCCAAATGAACTAATGTGTTGTCCAAGGCCATTGGTGTAGATGGAGAAAAGAAGAGGATCGAGTACCGAGCCTTGCGGGACCCCCACAGGGAGGTGGTGAGGGGTGGAGCTAATTCCAGAGTGGAAAACACTAAAGGTCCTACCAGAGGAAGTAGGAGGATAGCCAGAAAGTGCAGTGTCCTGGATACCTAAGGAGGCCAGGATCTGGAGAAGTAGAGGGTGATGACAGTATAAAAGCAGAGGACAGATCAAGAAGAATGAGTAAAGAGTAGTGACCTTTAGATTTACACTAAGTAGATCATTGGTCACTTTAGTGAGGGCAGTTTCCGTGGAGTGGTTAGGGCGGAATCCTGACTGGAGGTGGTCAGAGAGAGAGTTAGCAGACAGGTGATTAACCAGACCTGCATAGACATGTCTTTCCAGTAGTTTGGAAGCAAAAGGGAGAGGGGAGACAGGCCGTAGTTGGGTAAAGCGGAAATGGCCAGGGAGGGTTTCTTAAAGGGCATCTATAGTGAAAAAAACACATTGGCCCATTGCAAAGTTAAATTCATGTACTCTGTGCTGCCTTAAGCCTATGTCTGTCAGTGACTTCCATGGTGTCAGATCTCTCTGTCAGCACTCCCCCCTTCCCCCTCCCATCTGTTACCTCTTTCATGTCTCAACTCCGGCTAACCGACAAGCTTATCATGTGCAGTAGGAGTTAAAAGTTAACATCTGAAAAACACACCACGCCACGTGTCCAATAGAAAGCAAGCTGTTCTGGAGACACGGATCTCTCTGTGTCCTGATCTCTCTCTTTGTGACCCATCAGCAATCAGTGAAGTCTGTCAAGAAGGGGGGTCAAGTGCAGCCTTATCTCTGCCATCAAAGCTATCTCTCTCCCCCTGCTAATGCTCTTATCTCTGTTTGTAACAGAGCAGTGAGGGGCTTGAGCAGGGAAGAGGATCACGTCACAGATATTTGATCGACAGTACAAGTAGGAGTAGAGGAATGCAATCACGTCTTGTGTATCTCAGGACAGAGAGGGAAACTGAACAAAGTGAAAACACTCTGGGGGTTGAGGGGAATTATACAACACATGGAAAGAAATAAAAAAACAATTTTCCCACTATAGATGCCCTTTAAATAAAGGGGATATCACAGCATGGATTTATACAAACATAGAAAAAATCAATGCACATCCTAGGCCCCATACAATATCAATTATCTGCACACTGGCATACATATAAACATAGGAAAAGATAATCAATGCACATTCCTAGGCCCCATAAATATTCATATTATCTGCACACTGGATACATTATAAACATAGAAAGATAATCAATGCACATTCCTAGGCCTCATACAATAGATATTATCTGCACACTGGCATACATTATAAACATGAAAAAGATAATCAATGCACATTCATAGGCCCCATACAGTATCATATTATCTGCACACTGGCATACATTATAAACATAGAAAGATAATCAATGCACATTCCTGGGCCCCATAAAATATCATATATCTGCACACTGGGCATACAATAAACATAGAAAAGTAATCAATGCACATTCCTAGGTCCATACAATATCATTATTATCTGTAATACAGTATATCTAATATATAAACATAGAAAGATAATCAATGTACATTCTAGGCCCCATACAATACATATTATCTGTATACCGTAATCTATATATATAAAACATGAAAAGATAATCAATGTGTACATTCCTAGGCCCATACAATCATCTATATCTGTATATACAGTATTCTATATTATAAACATAGAAAAGATAATCAATGCACATCTGGGTCCCATACAATATCATATATCTGTATATACCGTATATCTATATATATAAACATAGAAAAGATAATCAATGTACATTCCTAGGTCCCATACAAATCATATATCTGTATAGTACAGTATATCTATTATATAAAACATAAGAAAGATAATCAATGCACATTCTAGGCCCATACAATATCATATTATCGCACACTGGCATACATTATAAACATAGAAAAGATAATCAATGCACATTCCGGGCCCATAAATAATACATAATCTGCACACTGGCATACATTATAAACATAGAGAAGATAATCAATGCACATTCCTGGGCCCTACAATTCATTATCTGCACACTGGCATACATTATAAACATAGAGAAGATAATCAATGTACATTCCTAGGCCCCATGCAAATCATATTATCTGCACACTGGATACATTTAAACATAGAAAGATAATCAATGCACATTCTAGGCCCATGCAATATCATATTATCTGCACACTGGCATACTTTATAAACATAGAAAAGATAATCAATGGACATTCCTAGGCCCCACACAATCATATTATCTACACACTGGCATACATTAAAACATAGAAAAGATAATCAATGTACATTCCTAGGCCCATACAATCATATATCTGAATACAGTATATCTATATATATAAACATCAGAAAGAAATCAATGCACATTCCAGGCCCCATACAATATCATTTATCTGTTAACAGTATATCTATATATATAAACATAGAAAAGATAATCAATGCACATTCCTAGGCCCCATACAAATCCTATTATCTGCACAACTGGCATACATTATAAACATAGAAAAGATAATCAATGCACTTCAGGCCCCATACAAATCATATTATCTGATATACAGTATTAATCTATATTATATAATATATTATATATAAACATAGAAAAGATAATCAATGCACATTCTAGGCCCCATACAATTCATTTATCTGTATATACAGTATATTGATATATATCTATATATATATTATAATATATATAAACATAGAAAAGATAATCAATGCAAATTCCAAGGCCCCATACAATATCATATTATCTGCACACTGGCATACATTAAAAATAGAAAAGAATAATCAATGCACATTCCTGGGTCCCATACAATATATTATGACACACTGGCATACATTAAACATAGAAAAGATAATCAATGCAATTCCTGGGCCCCATACAATATCATATTATCTGCACACTGGCATACATTATAAACATAGAGAAGATAATCAATGCACATTCCTAGGCCCCATACAATAATTATCTGCACACTGGCAACATTATAACATAGAGAAGATAATCAATGCACATTCCTAGGCCCCATACAAATTCATTATCTGCCACACTGGCCTACATTATAAACATAGAGAAGATATCAATGCCCATTCCTGGGTCCATACAATATTCATATTCTGCACACTGGCATACATATAAACATAGAAAAGATAATCAATGCACTTCCTGGGGCCCCAACAGATATCATTATCTGTAATACAGTATATCTATTATATATATATAAACATGAAAAGATAATAATGCACATTCCTGGGCCCCATACAATATCATATTATCTGTATTACAGTATATCTATTTATATTAAACATAGAAAAGATAATCAAGCACATTCCGGGCCCCATAACAAATCATAATTGGAATAGTACTATACTATAATATTAACATGAAGAAAGATATCAATGCACATTCCTGGGCCCCATAAATATCTATATCTGTATATACAGTAATCTATATATATAAACATAGAAAAGAAATCAATGCACATCTGGGCCCCATACAATATCATATTATCTGCACACTGGCATACATTATAAATAAAGGGATTTAGTATACATTACTGTTATCACATGAATGAAAATCACCACATATGTTTGTATAAATGTTTAACATGTTCAATAGCACTTCCACAAAATGTAGCCTAATTGGAGTGCTTCCACAATCCTTCTATTGTATGTATTTATTAGGAAGCATGAAGCCCCTCCCTCTGAATAATAGAATGCCTGGATTACAGTGCTAGTCTCTACCTTGCTCCTTCTCATCTCACAAGCCCCCAGACCTGATCCCGGGCCTATCTTTTGTAATGGTGCATGTGCCCAATATACGAGTCTGGTCGGGACACAGCTCCATCTGCTGGTAAGGAAGTGGGAATAAGTGTTCTCACCTCCCTGTGAATAATAGATACAGATTTCAGGTACTTAATGAAGCACATAAAAACTGTTTAGTGTCCCTTTAAGCACAACTAATATTATTAGATTATTACGGTATCACCGCTAGTTACTAGGGATGTTTCATTTGTTCCTCCGCACTCCTGATGTGGGGCTACTGTTAATCAGGACATCTTTGTGGTACTCTGGTATTAAACACAGTGTTGGACTGAGTTATTTCCCTTACTCCCTTACAACAGCCAATCACTTGCTCCGGATAGAAAACAAAAGCCGAGAGTCCAGACCGAGCTGGTTTGATAAACAATAGTTTGTTACATGAACACGGAACGGGATATCTCCTGCCCACAGAGATCCACCTGCTACCTGCCCGTGACCCAGTGTAACCCACACCTATACACAGGTGGAAACTGTGTGGCTCATGGTGGCTTTAAAGGGAAGGGAAGCTCAATTCAGTTTTGGGCTCATCCTAAGGCATTTATACCTGTACAGGATCTGGATGTACAGACAGAGATATAACCACATGGCCTGAGAAGATGGATGTGATTGGTTAACATACAATAATCCCTCCCTAGTTAGAATATTAGGAACCCACCACATAAAGCAGATTCCCTAATGAATAAAATGTCCATTAATCTACCGGTCCAACCTCTGCTTTTTACATATAGAAACTCTAGTTTACGTGGCTCTGATGTGTAGCTCACATAGCTACGAGACTAAGGTAACCTGTACTTATTAGGGGCTCTCACCTTGGCGTGAGTCAGTAGCGCTCTAGCAAGGCAGAGGAGCTGTCTCTGCCCCAGTGAGAATTTTTTCCCTCTGTCACCAACATCAGCGTCCAGGCCACCTGCAGGACAAACAGATTAAAGAATGAGGACTCACCTGTATCTCCTTATACCCTTTATACCACATACTCACCAATACACCACCTTATTCCCCTCTATACTACATACTCACCGACACACCACCCTATTCCCCTCTATACTACATACTCACAGATACGCCACCCTATTCTCCACTATACTACATACTCAGATACGCCACCCTATTCCCCTCTATACTACATACTCACAGATACGCCACCCTATTCCCCACTATACTACATACTCACAGATACGCCACCCTATTCCCCACTATACTACATACTCACAGATACGCCACCCTATTCCCCTCTATACTACATACTCACAGATACGCCACCCTATTCCCCACTATACTACATACTCACAGATAAGCCACCCTATTCCCCTCTATACTACATACTCACAGATACGCCACCCTGTTCCCCACTATACTACATACTCAGATACGCCACCCTATTCCCCTCTATACTACATACTCACATACGCCACCCTGTTCCCCACTATACTACATACTCAGATACGCCACCCTATTCCCCTCTATACTACATACTCAGATACGCCACCCTGTTCCCCTCTATACTACATACTCACAGATACGCCACCCTGTTCCCCTCTATATTACATACTCACAGATACGCCACCCTATTCCCCTCTATATTACATACTCAGATACGCCACCCTATTCCCCTCTATATTACATACTCACAGATACGCCACCCTATTCCCCTCTATACTACATACTCACAGATACGCCACCCTATCCCACTCTATATTATATACACACCGATACGCCTCACCACCTCATGCAGGTGACACTGCTCCAGCACATCAAGCATTTCCGTGTCAGAGTGATGGGCCAGAGGGTCCAAGTTTACACGAACGCTGCCGCTGAAAAGAAATGCATCCTGTGGAATGATGGCGAGTCTGGACCTGTGAAGAGATGGTGAGGTGCAGCGTTAAGTGTCATGTGACCGTGTGGACATTGGACAGAGTAAGAACTAAGATTTCCATGGACATTAAACGACTCTCACCTCAGAAGCTCCAAACTCAGCTGCCAGGAAGGCACATGATCAATCAATATGGATCCTTCCTTCAACTCCATCATTCGGAACAGAGCCAGGAACAGAGAGGACTTCCCAGAGCCTGTTCTACCCACAATCCCGATCTTCTCCCCAGGAGAGACTGAGAAATTTATCCCATCCAACGCATTGGGGAGCCCAGGACGATAACACAGAACCACGTCCCTGAATTCAATGTGACCTTTACTGGGCCAATCATCTTCTACCTGCAAATAATAAAATACGGATCACGTGTCAGACATGTTACCGGTCCTGTCCGTTAGGCAGAAAAAACTTCCCCCCCAACAGCACAGAAACTGCAGATAAAAACAATGTATCAATAAAGTTTCTAGCCGAAGATACAAAGTAATCTTAGCTACTGACCCCCACCTTGATCAGTGATCTCACACATGCTCAATGTGATTCACACAGGAGACAGAGAGGGGGGAATCACCAATCAGATACTGACTTAGGAATCACATAGACAATCAAGGTATCATTTAAAATCAGCAGTTTCAGATCTATAAGATCAGTAAAACATTTTGTAGGGTGCACATTACTTTTAACACAAACACGTTTATGCAACTGCCAGTACTATTACCCAGAACTCCTTGCAGGTTGACTTCCTTTATATCTAGCGTGTTATGAATGAATAGAAACCTAGTATAAGGTCAAGGCTACAGATCACTGAGCCTGGATCCAGTCATTGTTTGTTGTTATTTAGTTGGTTGCAGTGTTCAAAAGAGTAAAAAAGAAGGTTTCATTCAATGGCAGAGCTCAAAGCTTCATTCAAAGGTTGAAAAGGAAACAAACGACTATTGGTTTGGTGTGACAGGCACATCAATTGTGTAAATGGACCCGCCTGTCCACAAAGGCCTTTCATACAACCATGTAACAGGATTACACTGCACATCCCCAGGACTCACTACACAAACAACATTACTACTGCTGCAACGTTACACAATCCCACTCTCACTACACACTGCAAGTAGCAGAACTAGAATGTGAAATGTCCTCACTAATAAATACCACAAAACGGCATCAATATTAATATCTGGGTACGATAAAGCCGCACCCAGGATCAGGGGTGAAACTACCAGGGGATCAGACACTGTGACTGCACCAGAATCAGGGGTGTAACTACCAGGGGATCAGACACTGTGACTGTACCAGGATCAGGGATGTAACTACCAGGGGATCAGACACTGTGACTGTACCCTGACATGGGTGTACTACCAGGGATCAGACACTGTGACTGACCAGGATCAGGGTGTAACTACCAGGGGATCAACACTGTGACTGTACCAGGATAAGGGATGTAACTACCAGGGGATCAGACACTGTGTACCAGGATCAGGGGTGTAACTACCGGGGATCAGACACTGTGACTGCACCAGGATCAGGGTGTAACTACCAGATCAGACACTGTGACTGTACCAGGATCAGGGGTGTAACTACCAGGGGATCAGAACACTGTGACTGCACCAGGATCAGGGATGTAACTACCAGGGGATCAGACACTGTGACTGCACCAGAATCAGGGGTGTAACTACCAGGGGATCAGACACTGTGACTGCACCAGATCAGGTTGTAACTACCAGGGGATCAGACCTGTGACGTACCAGGATAGGGATGTAACTACCAGGGGATCAGACACTGTGACTGCACCAGGATCAGGGTGTAACTACCAGGGGATCAGACACTGTCTGTACAGATCAGGGTGTAACTACCAGGGGATCAACACTGTGACTGTACCAGGATCAAGGTGTACCTACCAGGGGATCAGACACTTGACTGTACCAGGATCAGGGATGTAACTACCAGGGATCAGACACTGTGACTGCACCAGGATCAGGGTGTAACTACCAGGGGATCAAGACACTGTGACTGTACCAGGATCAGGGTGTAACACCAGGGGATCAGACACTGTGATGTGCACCAGGATCAGGGATGTAACTACCAGGGGATCAGACACTGTGACTGCACCAGGATCGGGTAACTACCAGGGATCAGACACTGTGACTGTACCAGGATCAGGGATTGTAACTACCAGGGGACAGACACTGACTGCACCAGATCAGGGATGTGAACTACCAGGGGATCAGACACTGTGACTGCACCAGGATCAGGGATGTAACTACCGGGGATCAGACACTGTGACTGTACCAGGATAAGGGATGTAACTACCAGGGGATCAGACACTGTGACTGTACCAGGATCAGGGATGTAACTACCAGGGGATCAGACACTGTGACTGCACCAGGATCAGGGTTGTAACTACCAGGGGATCAGACACTGTGACTGTACCAGGATCAGGGGTGTAACTACCAGGGGATCAGACACTGTGACTGCACCAGGATCAGGGATGTAACTACCAGGGGATCAGACACTGTGACTGCACCAGAATCAGGGGTGTAACTACCAGGGGATCAGACACTGTGACTGCACCAGAATCAGGGTGTAACTACCAGGGGATCAGACACTGTGACTGTACCAGGATCAAGGGATGTAACTACCAGGGGATCAGACACTGTGACTGCACCAGGATCAAGGGTGTAACTACCAGGGGATCAGACACTGTGACTGTACGAGGATCAAGGGTGTAACTACCAGGGGATCAGACACTGTGACTGTACCAGGATCAAGGGTGTAACTACCAGGGGATCAGACACTGACTGTACCAGATCAGGGTGTACCTACCAGGGGACAGACACTGTGACTGCACCAGGATCAGGGGTGTAACTACCAGGGGTAGACACTGTGACTGTACCAGGATCAGGTTGTAACTACCAGGGGATCAGACACTGTGACTGCGCCAGGATAAGGGTGTAACTACCAGGGGATCAGACACTGTGACTGCACCAGGATCAGGGTGTAACTACCAGGGATCAGACAACTGTACTGACCAGGATCAGGGGTGTAACTACCAGGGGATCAGACACTGTGACTGCACCAGGATCAGGGGTGTAACTACCAGGGGATCAGACACTGTGACTGCACCAGGATCAGGGGTGTAACTACCAGGGGATCAGACACTGTGACTGCACCAGGATCAGGGGTGTAACTACCAGGGGATCAGACACTGTGACTGTACCAGGATCATGGGTGTAACTACCAGGGGATCAGACACTGTGACTGTACCAGGATCAGGGATGTAACTACCTAAGAACTCTGTCTGTTCTCGGCTGTTCTCACCTGTGTTTATCATCTTAACAAAATGGACCTTTAATTCCCCGATTCCTACTAAGAATAAGAGCTCTGCTGGGTATATTCCACTGAACGAATATCTGTTAACACAGCAAAGGGGCCTGGTAAGGTGGGTGCAGTCTGAGATTTAACCAGTAGGTGTAGCAACTGCTCCATTACAATGATACCCACCATTCTCTGTGTAAGGCAGACACACACATAAGTGCAGCTTGGGGTCACCTATTACTTTTATGGCAATAACACAGAAGTTACAGGCTGTTACTCTTACCTGCAGGGAACCCTGTGCTGGCTCGGAGGGTAGAGCTGTAGAATATTCCTCCGCTCTCTCCACACTCACCATCATGGCTTCCGTGTTGGTGAAAGAAGAAATGAGACCAGACAGGATACCGGTAATGGAAAGGGCATAGGAGAGAGCCAAACCTACCAGACCTGGGGAGGGGGGAAAATCAATGAATTACACACAGAGACAGTTCAGAGGCAGGAAAGGCAGGACTGTCACGGGAATGTCGGAAGGTAAGAAACCGCTGGCATTAAAAGTAAATTTCTCACCAGTGTGAGACCTGTGAAATGCTGATGTTCTGTTATCCATCTTTCTACTTTCTGTTTAATACATTTAGCAGCTGTCAGTCATGGATATAACCGATGACATCACAGCCAATGGCTGAATGATATTGCAATATCCATCTCCTCTGAGCATGTCCAAGCTCCTAACGAGCTGTCACAGCTTTAAGAGGAAGCGATAACAATCCAGGAATTGCGGGTGACTATCTTAGTTCAGGAACGCTGAGGAGGTAAGTAAAGTTTACGAGCTCTGGGTTTTCAGAGTGGGGATGGAAGTACGGTAAGTGTACAAGATGTTTACAGGGGGGTGGACCGGATGGAAGTACGGTAAGTGTACAAGATGTTTACAGGGGGGTGGACCAGCCCTTTAACCCTTTAGCAAACCCAATGTTCTACCTACATAAACAAACGTCCCTGTAACCCGGACCAATAAAAACCGTCCCTGTAACCCGAACCAATAAAAACCGTCCCTGTAACCCGGACCAATAAAAAC
>JAACNH010001553.1:25414-68537 GCA_019447015.1 Hymenochirus boettgeri | reverse complement strand
CGAGTATATCTGGATAGTGGGGGACGGTGGCCATGGTTGGCATGTCGTATATCTGGATAGTGGGGGACGGTGGCCAGTGGGTGGCATGTCGGTATATCTGGATAGGTGGGGGACGGTGGCCAGTGGTTGGGATGTCGGTATATCTGGATAGTGGGGGACGGTGGCCAGTGGTTGAGATGTCGGTATATCTGGATAGTGGGGGACAGTGGCCAGTGGTTGGGATGTCGGTATATCTGGATAGTGGGGGACGGTGGCCAGTGGGTTGGCATGTCGGTATATCTTGGATAGTGGGGACAGTGGCCAGTGGTTGAGGATGTCGGTATATCTGGAAGTGGGGGGACAGTGGCCAGTGGTTGGGATTTCGGTATATGGATAGTGGGGGACGGTGGCCAGTGGTTGAGTGTCGGTATATCTGGATAGGGGGGACGGTGGCCAGTGGTTGGATGTTGGTATACTGGATAGGGGGGACGGTGGCCAGTGGTTGGGATGTCGGTATATCTGGATAGTGGGGGACGGTGGCCAGTGGTTGGGATGTCGGTATATCTGGATAGTGGGGGACTGTGGCCAGTGGTTGGGATGTCGGTATATCTGAGATAGTGGGGGACGGTGGCCAGTGGTTGGGATGCGGGGGTTATATCTGGATAGTGGGGGACGGTGGCCAGTGGTTGAGATGTCGGTATATCTGGATAGTGGGGGAAGTGAACAGTGGTTGGATGTCGGTAATATCTGGAGTAGTGGGGACAGTGGCCAGTGTTGGGATGTTGGTATATCTGGATAGTGGGGTACAGTGGCCAGTGGTTGGGATGGCGGTATATATGGATAGTGGGGGACGGTGACCAGTGGTTGAGAGTCGGTAATCTGGATAGTGGGGGACAGTGACCAGTGGTTGAGATGTCGGTATATCGGATAGTGGGGGACGGTGGCCAGTGGTTGGGATGTCGGTATATCTGGATAGTGGGAGACGGTGGCCAGTGGTTGGGATGTCGGTATATCTGGATAGTGGGGGACGGTGGCCAGTGGTTGGGATGTCGGTATATCTGGATAGTGGGGGAGGTGGCCAGTGGTGGGGGTCGGTATATCTGGAGTGGGGACAGTGGCCAGTGTTGGGATGTCGGTATATCTGCATAGTGGGGGACAGTGACCAGTGGTTGAGATGTCGGTATATCTGGATAGTGGGAGACAGTGGTCAGTGGTTGAGATGTCGGTATATCTGGATAGTGGGGGATGGTGGCCAGTGGTTGGGATGTCGTATATCTGGATAGTGGGGACAGTGGTCAGTAGTTGAGATGTCGGTATATCTGGATAGGGGGACAGTGACCAGTGGTTGGGATGTCGGTATATCTGGATAGTGGGGGACAGTGGACCAGTGGTTGAGATGTCGGTATATCTGGATAGTGGGGGACGGTGGTCAGTGGTTGAGATGTCGGTATATCTGGATAGTGGGGGACAGTGGCCAGTGGTTGGGATGTAGTTTATACTGGATAGTGGGGGACGTTTGGCCAGTGGTTGGCATGTCGGGTATATCTGGATAGTGGGGGACGGTGGCCATGGTTGGGATGTCGGTATACTGGATAGTGGGGGACGGTGGCCAGTGGTTGGCATGTCGGTATATCTGGATAGTGGGGGACGGTGGCCAGTGGTTGGGATGTCGGTATATCTGGATAGTGGGGGACGGTGGTCAGTGGTTGAGATGTCGGTATATCTGGATAGTGGGGGACAGTGGCCAGTGTTGGGATGTCGGTATATCGGATAGTGGGGGACGGTGGCCAGTGGTTGGCATGTCAGTATACTGGATAGTGGGGGACAGTGGCCAGTGGTTGAGATGTCGGTATATCTGGATAGTGGGGACAGTGGCCAGTGGTTGGGATGTCGGTATATCTGGATAGTGGGGGACGGTGGCCAGTGGTTGGCATGTCGGTATATCTGGATAGTGGGGGACAGTGGCCAGTGGTTGAGATGTCGGTATATCTTGATAGTGGGGGACGGTGGTCATGGTGAGTTGAGATGTCGGTATATCTGGATAGTGGGGGACAGTGGCCAGTGGTGGGATGTCGTGGTATATTGGATAGTGGGGGGCGGTGGCCAGTGGTTGGCAGTCGGTAATACTGGATAGTGGGGGACGGTGGCCAGTGGTTGGGATTCGGGTTATCTGGATAGTGGGGGACGGTGGTCAGTGGTTGAGATGTCGGTATATCTGGATAGTGGGGGAAGTGGCCAGTGGGGGGATGTCGGTATATCTGGATAGTGGGGGACGGTGGCCAGTGGTTGGCATGTCGTATATCTGGATGTGGGGGACAGTGGCCAGTGGTTGAGATGTCGGTATATCTGGATAGTGGGGGACAGTGGCCAGTGGTTGGGATGTTGGTATATCTGGATAGTGGGGGACGGTGGCCAGTGGTTGGCATGTCGGTATATCTGGATAGTGGGGGACAGTGGCCAGTGGTTGAGATGTCGGTATATCTGGATAGTGGGGACGGTGGTCAGTGGTTGAGATGTCGGTATATCTGGATAGTGGGGGACAGTGGCCAGTGGTTGGGATGTCGGTATATCTGGATAGTGGGGGACGGTGGCCAGTGGTTGAGATGTCGGTATATCTGGTAGTGGGGGACGGTGGCCAGTGGTTGGCATGTTGGTATATTGGATAGTGGGGGACGGTGGCCAGTGGTTGGGATGTCGGTATATCTGGATAGTGGGGGACGGTGGCCAGTGGTTGGGATGTCGGTATATCTGGATAGTGGGGGACAGTGGCCAGTGGTTGGGATGTCGGTTAATCTGGATAGTGGGGGACGGTGGCCAGTGGTTTGCATGTCGGTATATCTGGAAAGTGGGGGACAGTGGTCAGTGGTTGAGATGTCGGTATATCTGGATAGTGGGGGACAGTGGTCAGTGGTTGAGATGTCGGTATATCTGGATAGTGGGGGACAGTGGTCAGTGGTTGAGATGTCGGTATATCGGATAGTGGGGGGACAGTGGTCAGTGGTTGAGATGTCGGTATATCTGGATAGTGGGGGACGGTGGCCAGTGGTTGGCATGTTGGTATATCTGGATAGTGGGGGACGGTGGCCAGTGGTTGGGATGTCGGTATTCTGGATAGTGGGGGACGGTGGCCAGTGGTTGGATGTCGGTATATCTGGATAGTGGGGGACAGTGGCCAGTGGTTGGGATGTCGGTATATCTGGATAGTGGGGGACGGTGGAGTGGTTGGCATGTCGGTATATCTGGATAGTGGGGGACGGTGGCCAGTGGTTGGCATGTCGGTATATCTGGATAGTGGGGGACGGTGGCCAGTGGGGGATGTCGTGTATATCTGGATAGGGGGGACGGTGGCCAGTGGTGTGAGATGTCGGTATATCTGTGATAGTGGGGGACAGTGGCCAGTGGTTGGGATGTCGGTATATCTGGATAGGGGGGACGGTGGCCAGTGGTTGGCATGTCGGTATAATCTGGCTAGGGGGGGACAGTGGCCAGTGGTTGAGATGTCGGTATATCTGGATAGTGGGGGGACAGTGGCCAGTGGTTGGGATGTCGGATATCTGGATAGTGGGGGACGGTGGCAGTGGTGTGAGATGTCGGTATATCTGATAGTGGGGGACGGTTGGATAGTGGTTGGCATGTTGGTATATCGGATAGTGGGGGACGGTGGCCAGTGGTTGGGATGTCGGTATAATCTGGAAGTGGGGGACGGTGGCCAGTGGTTGGGATGTCGGTATATCTGGATAGTGGGGACTGTGGCCAGTGGTTGGGATGTCCGGTAATTATGGATAGTGGGGGACGGTGGCCAGTGGTTGGGATGTCGGTATATATGGATAGTGGGGGACGGTGGCCAGTGGTTGAGATGTCGGTATATCTGGATAGTGGGGGACAGTGACCAGTGGTTGGGATGTCGGTATATCTGGATAGTGGGGGACAGTGGCCAGTGGTTGGGATGTTCGTATATCTGGATAGTGGGGTACAGTGGCCAGTGGTTGGGATGTCGGTATATTGGATAGTGGGGGGCGGTGACCAGTGGTTGAGATGTCGTATATCTGGATAGTGGGGACAGTGACCAGTGGTTGAATGTCGGTATATCTGGATAGTGGGGACGGTGGCCAGTGGTTGGGATGTCGGTATATCTGGATAGTGGGGGATGGTGGGCAGTGGTTGGGATGTCGTATATACTGGATAGTGGGGGACGGTGGCCAGTGGTTGGGATGTCGGATATCTGGATAGTGGGGGAAGTGGCAGTGGTTGGGATGTCGGTATATCTGCATAGTGGGGGACAGTGACCAGTGGTGAGATGTCGGTTATATCTGGATAGTGGGAGACAGTGGTCAGTGGTTGAGACTTGTCGGTAATCTGATAGTGGGGGATGGTGGCCAGTGGTTGGGATGTCGGTATATCTGGATAGTGGGGGACAGTGGTCAGTGGTTGAGATGTCGGTATATCTGGATAGTGGGGGACAGTGACCAGTGGTTGGGATGTCGGTATATCTGGATAGTGGGGGACGGTGACCAGTGGTTGAGATGTCGGTATATCTGGATAGTGGGGGACAGTGGCCAGTGGTTGGGATGTCGGTATATCTGGATAGTGGGGGACGGTGGCCAGTGGTTGGCATGTCATGTCGGTATATCTGGATAGTGGGGGACGTGGCCAGTGTTGGGATGTCGGTATATCTGGATAGTGGGGGACGGTGGCCAGTGGTTGGCAGGTCGGTATATCTGGATAGTGGGGGACGGTGGCCAGTGGTTGGGATGTCGGTATATCTGGATAGTGGGGGACGGTGGTAGTGGTTGAGATGTCGGTATATCTGGATAGTGGGGGACAGTGGCCAGTGGTTGGGATGTCGGTATATCTGGATAGTGGGGGACGGTGGCCAGTGGTGGGCATGTCAGTATATCTGGATAGTGGGGGACAGTGGCCAGTGGTTGAGATGTCGGTATATCTGGATAGTGGGGGAAGTGGCCAGTGGTTGGGATGTCGGTAATCTGGATAGTGGGGACGGTGGCCATGGTTGGCATGTCGGTAATCTGGGATAGTGGGGGACAGTGGCCGTGGTTGAGATGTCGGTATATCTGGATAGTGGGGGGACGGTGGTCAGTGTTGAGATGTCGGTATATCTGGATATGGGGGACAGTGGCCAGTGGTTGGGAGTCGTATTGGATAGTGGGGGGCGGTGGCCAGTGGTTGGCATGTCGGATATATGGATAGTGGGGGACGGTGGCCAGTGGTTGGGATGTGGTTATATCTGGATAGTGGGGGACGGGGTCAGTGGTTGGATGTCGGTATATCTGGATAGTGGGGGACAGTGGCCAGTGGTTGGGATGTCGGTATATCTGGATAGTGGGGGGACGGTGGCCAGTGGTTGGCATGTCGGTATATCTGGATAGGGGGACAGTGGCCAGTGGTTGAGATGTCGGTATATCTGGATAGTGGGGGACAGTGGCCAGTGGTTGGGATGTTGGTATAATGGATAGTGGGGGACGGTGGCCAGTGGTTGGCATGTCGGTATATCTGGATAGTGGGGGGACAGTGGCCAGTGGTTGAGATGTCGGTATATCTGGATAGTGGGGGACGGTGGTCAGTGGTTGAGATGTCGGTATATCTGGATAGTGGGGGACAGTGGCCAGTGGTTGGGATTGTCGGTATATCTGGATAGTGGGGGACGGTGGCCAGTGGTTGAGATGTCGGTATATCTGGATAGTGGGGGACAGTGACCAGTGGTTGAAATGTCGGTATATCTGGATAGTGGGGGACGGTGGCCAGTGGTTGGGATGTCGGCATATCTGGATAGTGGGGGATGGTGGCCAGTGGTTGGGATGTCGGTATATCTGGATAGTGGGGGACGGTGGCCAGTGGTTGGGATGTCGGTATATCTGGATAGTGGGGGACAGTGGCCAGTGGTTGGGAATGTCGGTATATCTGGATAGTGGGGGACAGTGGCCAGTGGTTGGATGTCGGTATATCTGCATAGTGGGGGACAGTGACCAGTGGTTGAGATGTCGGTATATCTGGTAGTGGGAGACAGTGGTCAGTGGTTGAGATGTCGGTTATTGGATAGGGGATGGTGCAGTGGTGGGATGGGTATATTGATAGTGGGGGACAGTGGTCAGTGGTTGAGATGTCGGTATATCTGGATAGTGGGGGACAGTGACCAGTGGTTGGGATGTCGGTATATCTGGATAGTGGGGGACAGTGACCAGTGGTTGAGATGTCGTTTATCTGGATAGTGGGGGGACGGTGGTCAGTGGTTGAGATGTCGGTATATCGGATAGTGGGGGACAGTGGCCAGTGGTTGGGATGTCGGTATATCTGGATAGTGGGGGACGGTGGCCAGTGGTTGGCATGTCGGTATATCTGGATAGTGGGGGACGGTGGCCAGTGGTTGGGATGTCGGTATATCTGGATAGTGGGGGGACGGTGGCCAGTGGTTGAGATGTCGGTATATCTGGATAGTGGGGGACGGTGGCCAGTGGTTGGGATGTCGGTATATCTGGATAGTGGGGGACGGTGGTCAGTGGTTGAGATGTCGGTATATCTGGATGAGTGGGGGACAGTGGGCCAGTGGTTGGGATGTCGGTATATCTGGATAGTGGGGGACGGTGGCAGTGGTTGGCATGTCAGTATATCTGGATAGTGGGGGACAGTGGCCAGTGGTTGAGATGTCGGTATATCTGGATAGTGGGGGACAGTGGCCAGTGGTTGGGATGTCGGTATATCTGGATAGTGGGGGACGGTGGCCAGTGGTTGGCATGTCGGTATATCTGGATAGTGGGGGACAGTGGCAGTGGTTGAGATGTCGGTATATCTGGATAGTGGGGGACGGTGGTCAGTGGTTGAGATGTCGGTATATGGATAGTGGGGGACAGTGGCCAGTGGTTGGGATGTCGGTAATCTGGATAGTGGGGGCGGTGGCCAGTGGTTGGATGTCGGTATATCTGGATAGTGGGGGGACGGGGCCAGTTGTTGGGATGTCGGTTATATCTGGATAGTGGGGGACGGTGGTCAGTGGTTGAGATGTCGGTATATCTGGATAGTGGGGGACAGTGGCCAGTGGTTGGGATGTCGGTATACTGGATAGTGGGGGACGGTGGCCAGTGGTTGGCATGTCGGTATATCTGGATAGTGGGGGACAGTGGCCCAGTGGTTGAGATGTCGGGATATCTGGATAGTGGGGGACAGTGGCCAGTGGTTGGATGTTGGTAATCTGGATAGTGGGGGACGGTGGCCGTGGTTGGCATGTCGGTATATCTGGATAGTGGGGGACAGTGGCCAGTGGTTGAGATGTCGGTATATCTGGATAGTGGGGGACGGTGGTCAGTGGTTGAGATGTCTATATCTGGATAGGGGGGGGACAGTGGCGCAGTGGTTGGGATGTCGGTATATCTGGATAGTGGGGGACGGTGGCAGTGGTTGAGATGTCGGTATATTGGATAGTGGGGGGGACGGTGGCCAGTGGTTGGCATGTGGGATATCTGGATAGTGGGGGACGGTGGCCAGTGGTTGGGATGTCGGTATATCTGGATAGTGGGGGACGGTGGCCAGTGGTTGGGATGTCGGTATATCTGGATAGTGGGGGACAGTGGCCAGTGGTTGGATGTCGGTATATCTGGTAGTGGGGGACGGTGGCCAGTGGTTTGCATGTCGTATATCTGGAAAGTGGGGGACAGTGGGTCAGTGGTTGAGATGTCGGTATATACTGGATAGGGGGGACAGTGGTCAGTGGTTGAGATGTCGGTATATCTGGATAGTGGGGGACAGTGGTCAGTGGTTGAGATGTCGGTATATCTGGATAGTGGGGGGACAGTGGTCCAGTGGTTGAGATGTCGGTATATATCTGGATAGTGGGGGACGGTGGCCAGTGGGGTGGCATGTTGGTTATCTGGATAGTGGGGGACGGTGGCCAGTGGTTGGGATGTCGGTATATCTGGATAGTGGGGGACGGTGGCCAGTGGTTGGGATGTCGGTATATCTGGATAGTGGGGGGACAGTGGCCAGTGGTTGGGATGTCGGTATATCTGGATAGTGGGGGACGGTGGCCAGTGGTTGGCAGCATGTCGGTATATCTGTAGAGTGGGGGACGGTGGCCAGTGGTTGGATGTCGGTATATCTGGATAGTGGGGGACGGTGGCCAGTGGTGGGATGTCGGTATATCTGGATAGTGGGGGACGGTGGCCAGTGGTTGAGATGTCGGTTATCTGGATAGTGGGGGACAGTGGCCAGTGGTTGGGATGTCGGTATATCTGGATAGTGGGGGACGGTGGCCAGTGGGTTGAGATGTCGGTAATCTGGATAGTGGGGGACGGTGGCCAGTGGTTGGCATGTTGGTATATCTGGATAGTGGGGGACGGTGGCCAGTGGTTGGGATGTCGGTATATCTGGATAGTGGGGGACGGTGGCCAGTGGTTGGGATGTCGGTATATCTGGATGGGGGGACTGTGGCCAGTGGTTGGGATGTCGGTATATCTGGATAGTGGGGGACGGTGGCCAGTGGTTGGGATGTCGGTATATCTGGATAGTGGGGGACGGTGGCCAGTGGTTGAGATGTCGGTATATCGGATAGTGGGGGACGGTGACCAGTGTTGGGATGTCGGTATATCTGGATAGTGGGGGACAGTGGCCAGTGGTTGGGATGTTGGTATATCTGGATAGTGGGGTACAGTGGCCAGTGGTTCGGATGTCGGTATATCTGGATAGTGGGGGGCGGTGACCAGTGGTTGAGATGTCGGTATATCTGGATAGTGGGGGACAGTGACAGTGGTTGAGATGTCGGTATATCTGGATAGGGGGGACGGTGGCCAGTGGTTGGGATGTCGGTATATCTGGATAGTGGGGGATGGTGGCCAGTGGTTGGGATGTCGGTATATCTGGATAGTGGGGGACGGTGGCCAGTGGCTGGGATGTCGGGATATGGTAGTGGGGGGACGGTGGCCAGTGGTGGGATGTCGGTATATCTGGATAGTGGGGGACGGTGGCCAGTGTTGGGATGTCGGTTATTGCTGGATAGGGGGGACAGTGGCCAGTGGTTGGGATTGTTGTATATTGGATAGTGGGTACAGTGGCCAGTGGTTGGGATGTCGGTAATATGGATGTGGGGGACGGTGACCAGTGGTTGAGATGTCGGTATATCTGGATAGTGGGGGACAGTGACCAGTGGTTGAGATGTCGTTATATCTGGATAGTGGGGGGACGTGGCCAGTGGTTGGGATGTCGGTATATCTGGATAGTGGGAGACGGTGGCCAGTGGTGGTTGGATGTCGGTATATGGATAGTGGGGGACGGTGGCCAGTGGTGGGATGTCGGTATATCTGGATAGTGGGGACGGTGGCCAGTGGTTGGGATGTCGGTATATCTGGATAGTGGGGGACAGTGGCCAGTGATTGGGATGTCGGTATATCTGCATAGTGGGGGACAGTGACCAGTGGTTGAGATGTCGGTATATCTGGATAGTGGGAGACAGTGGTCAGTGGTTGAGATGTCGGTATATTGGATAGTGGGGGAGGTGGCCAGTGGTTGGGATGTCGGTATATCTGGATAGTGGGGGACAGGTGGTCAGTGGTTGTGCGATGTCGGTATATCTGGATAGTGGGGGACAGTGACGTGGTTGGGATGTCGGTATATCTGGATAGTGGGGGGAGTGACCAGTGGTTGAGATGTCGGTATATCTGGATAGTGGGGGACGTGGTCCGTGGTTGAGATGTCGGTATATCTGGATAGTGGGGGACAGTGGCCAGTGGTTGGGATGTCGGGTATCTGGATAGTGGGGGACGGTGGCCAGTGGTTGGCATGTCGGTATATCTGGATAGTGGGGGACGGTGGCCAGTGGTTGGGATGTCGGTATATCTGGATAGTGGGGGACGGTGGCCAGTGGTTGGCATGTCGGTATATCTGGATAGTGGGGGACGGTGGCCAGTGGTTGGGATGTCGGATATCTGGAAAGGGGGGGACGGTGTCAGTGGTTGAGATGTCGGTATTCTGGATAGGGGGACGGTGGGCCAGTGGTTGGGATGTCGGTATATCTGGATAGTGGGGGACGGTGGCCAGTGGTTGGCATGTCAGTATATCTGGATAGTGGGGGACAGTGGCCAGTGGTTGAGATGTCGGTATATCTGGATAGTGGGGGACAGTGGCCAGTGGTTGGGATGTCGTATATTGGATAGTGGGGAGGTGGCCAGTGGTTGGCATGTCGGTATATCTGGATAGTGGGGGACAGTGGGCAGTGGTTGGAGTCGGTATATCTGGATAGTGGGGGGACGGTGGCCAGTGGTTGAGATGTCGGTATATCTGGATAGTGGGGGACAGTGGCCAGTGGTGGGGAGATAGACGTACAGGTGGAGCAGACAGGAGATAGACGTACAGGTGGAGCAGACAGGAGATAGCTGTAGTTGTAGCTATAAGGAGTAGCAGACCAGCAAGGCTGGTTGCAGGATTACCCACCCTTAGGGCTGTACTCTGCATTGTCAACATAAAAAACACCATTGCGCAAGGCAACCTCCTGCAGGATGATCCCGAAACTGTACACGTCTCCTTTCTGGCTGCCCTGTGGGGGCGGATTTTCCATCCTCAGTAGCTCAGGGGCCGTCCATAACTTCTCTGTGTCACAGGGTAAACACATGAATGAGCGGTTATCACTGAATGACTTTATTCCCCATGTCCCCAATATCCATCTGTAGACTGACGCCCAAGCCCCTCTGTTCACCTGCTCTCCCTCTCCCAGGACACCACTGTGTCCTTTAGCCCTTTCATAGAGACATGAGCCAATTTCTTAACCAGATCATTTCATTTCATTGGTCTCACTTGCAAAGTAGGCGTGTGTGTCCTCGGAATCTGGTGCACAGCGGAAACTCGCCAAGCCGTAATCCGTTATCTTTAGCACAAAGCGACTGTCCACTACACAATTAGAGGATTTCAGGTTCCCATGAGACACAATGACACTATTGTGCAGAAAGAGCATCCCCTGGGAAGAGAGGGATCAGTGGGTAAGGCTGGTAGGATACTGGGTACATATGGAGAGGGATCAGTGGGTAAGGCTGGTAGGATACTGGGTACATATAGAGAGGGATCAGTGGGTAAGGCTGGTAGGATACTGGGTACATATGGAGAGAGATCAGTGGGTAAGGCTGGGTAGGATACTGGGGTACATATGGAGAGGGGTCAGTGGGTAAGGCTGGTAGGATTACTGGGTAACATAGGAGAGGGATCAGTGGGTAAGGCGGTAGGATACTGGGTACATATAGAGAGAGATCAGTGGGTTAGGCTGGTAGGATACTGGGTACATATGGAGAGGGATCAGGGTGGTAAGGCTGGTAGGATACTGGGTACATATGGAGAGGGGTCAGTGGGTAAAGCTGGTAGGATACTGGGTACATATGGAGAGGGATCAGTGGGTTAAGGCTGGTAGGATACTGGGTACATATGGAGAGGGGTCAGTGGGTAAGGCTGGTAGGATACTGGGTACATATGAGAGGGGTCAGTGGGTAAGGCTGGTAGGTAATGGTAACATTGGAGAGGGTCAGTGGGGTAAGGCTGGTAGGATACTGGGTACATATGGAGAGGGGTCAGTGGGTAAGGCTGGTAGGATATTGGGTACATATGGAGAGGGGTCAGTGGGTAAGGCTGGTAGGATATGGGTACATATGGAGAGGGGTCAGTGGGTAAGGCTGGTAGGATACTGGGTACATATGGAGAGGGTCAGTGGGTAAGGCTGGTAGGATACTGGGTGCATATGGAGAGGGATCAGTGGGTAAGGCTGGTAGGATACTGGTAATATGGAGAGGGATCAGTGGGTAAGGCGGTGGTAGGATAGGGTACATATGGAGAGGGGTCGTGGGTAAGGCTGGTAGATACTGGGTACATATGTAGAGAGGGATCAGTGGGTAAGGCTGGTAGATACTGGGTACATATGGAGAGGGTCAGTGGGTAAGGCTGGTAGGATACTGGGTATCATATGGAGAGGGATCAGTGGGTAAGGCTGGTAGGAGTGGTAGGATACGGGTACATATGGAGAAGGGATCAGTGGGTAGTAGGCTGGTAGGATACGGGTACATATGGAGAGGGTCAGTGGGTAAGGTGGTAGGATACGGGTACATATGGAGAGGGATCAGGGGTAAGGCTGGGTAGGATAACTGGGTACATATGGAGAGGGGATCAGTGGGTGAGGCTGGTAGGATACTGGGTACATATGGAGAGGGTCAGTGGGTAAGGCTGGTAGGATACTGGGTACATATGGAGAGGGGTCAGTGGGTAAGGCTGGTAGGATACTGGGGACATATGGAGAGGGGTCAGGGGTAAGGCTGTAGGATACTGGGTACATATGGAGGAGGGGTAAGGCTGGTAGGATACTGGGTACATATGGAGAGGGGTCAGTGCGTAAGGCTGGTAGGATACTGGACATATGGAGAGGGGTCAGTGGGTAAGGCTGATAGGATACTGGGTACATATGGAGAGGGGTCAGGGGTAAGGCTGGTAGGATACTGGTACATATAGAGAGAG
The DNA here is from genome assembly GCA_019447015.1 of Hymenochirus boettgeri. Classification (NCBI taxonomy): domain Eukaryota; kingdom Metazoa; phylum Chordata; class Amphibia; order Anura; family Pipidae; genus Hymenochirus; species Hymenochirus boettgeri. Next base: position 56,069 of record JAACNH010001553.1, on the reverse strand, counting down.
ATCAGTGGGTAAGGCTGGTAGGATACTGGGTACATATGGAGAGGGGTCAGTGGGTAAGGCTGGTAGGATACTGGGTACATATAGAGGAGAGATCAGTGGGTAAGGCTGGTAGGATACTGGGTACATATGGAGAGGGATCAGTGGGTAAGGCTGGTAGGATACTGGGAATATGGAGAGAGATCAGTGGGTAGGCTGGTAGGATACTGGGTACATATGGAGAGGGGTCAGTGGGTAAGGCTGGTAGGACACTGGGTACATATGGAGAGGGATCATGGGTAAGGCTGGTAGGATACCGGTACATATGGAGAGGGATCAGTGGGTAAGGCTGGTAGGATACTGGGTACATATGGAGAGGGGTCAGTGGGTAAGCTGTAGGATACTGGGTACATATGGAGAGGGATCAGTGGGTAGGCTGGTAGGATACTGGGTACATATGGAGAGGGGGTCAGTGGGTAAGGCTGGTAGGATACTGGGTACATATGGAGAGGGGTCATGGGGTAAGGCTGGTAGGATACTGGGTACATATGGAGAGGGGTCAGTGGGTAAGGCTGGTAGGATACTGGGTAATATGGGAGAGATCAGTGGGTAAGGCTGGTAGGATACTGGGTACATATGGAGAGAGATCAGTGGGTAAGGCTGGTAGGATACTGGGTACATATGGAGAGGGGGTCAGTGGGTAAGGCTGGTAGGATACTGGGTACATATGGAAAGAGATCAGTGGGTAAGGCTGGTAGGGATACGGGTACATATGAGAGGGATCAGTGGGTAAGGCTGGTAGGATACTGGGTACATATGGAGAGGGGTCAGTGGGTAAGGCTGGTAGGATACTGGGTACATATAGAGAGGAGTCAGTGGGTAAGGCTGGTAGGATACTGGGTACATATGGAGAGGGTCAGTGGGTAAGGCTGGTAGGATACTGGGTACATATAGGAGAGATCAGTGGGTAGGCTGGTAGGATACTGGGTACATATGGAGAGGGGTCAGTGGGTAAGGCTGGTAGGATATTGGGGACATATGGAGAGGGGTCAGAGGGTAATACTGGTAGGATACTGGGTACATATGGAGAGGGATCAGTGGGTAAGGCGTGGTAGGATACTGGGTATATATGAGAGGGGTCAGGGGGTAAGGCTGGTAGGATACTGGGTACATATGGAGAGGGGCGTAGTGGGTGGTAGGCTGGTAAGATACTGGGTACATATGGAGAGGGTCAGTGGGTAAGGCGGTTGAGGATACGGGTACATATTGAGAGGGGCAGTGGGTAAGGCTGGTAGTATACTGGGTACATATGGAGAGGGGTCAGAGGGTAAGGCTGGTAGGATACTGGGTACATATGGAGAGGGATAGTGGGTAAGGCTGGTAGGATACTGGGTAAATATGGAGAGGGGTCAGTGGGGTAAGGCTGGTAGGATATTGGGGTACATATGGAGAGGGGTCAGTGGGTAAGGCTGGTAGGATACTGGGTACATATGGGAGAGGGTCAGTGGGTAAGGCTGGTAGGATACTGGGTACATAGGAGAGGGGTAGTCAGTGGGTAAGGCTGGTAGGATACTGGGTACATATGGAGAGGGGTCAGTGGGTAAGGCTGGTAGGATACTGGGGTACATATGGAGAGGGGTCAGTGGGTAAGGCTGGTAGGATACTGGGTACATATGGAGAGGGAGAGGGATCAGTGGGTAAGGCTGGTGGATACTGGGTACATATGGAGAGGGGTCAGTGGGTAAGGCTGCTAGGATATTGGGTACTATGGAGAGGGGCCAGTGGGTAAGGCTGGTAGGATACTGGGTACATATGGAGAGGGGATCAGTGGGGAAGGCTGGTAGGATACTGGGTACATATGGATAGGGATCAGTGGTAAGGCTGGTAGGATACTGGGTAATATGGAGAGAGATCAGGGGTAGGCTGGTAGGATATGGGTACATATGGGAGGGATCGTGGGTAAGGCTGGTAGGATACTGGGGTACATATGGAGAGGGGTCAGTGGGTAAGGTGGTAGGATACTGGGTCATATGGAGAGGGGTCAGTGGGTAAGGCTGGTAGGATACTGGGTACATATGGAGAGGATCAGTGGGTAAGGCTGGTAGGATACTGGGTACATATGGAGAGAGATCAGTGGGTAAGGCTGGTAGGATACTGGGTACAATGGAGGGGGGTCAGTGGGTAAGGCTGGTAGGATATGGGTACATATGGAGAGGGGTCAGTGGGTAAGGCTGGTAGGATACTGGGTACATATGGAGAGGGATCAGTGGGTAAGGTGGTAGGATAGTGGGTACATATGGAGAGGGGTCAGTGGGTAGGCTGGTAGGATACTGGGTACATATGGAGAGGGGGTCAGGTGGGTTAAGGTGGTGGATATTGGGTACTATGGAGAGGGGTCAGTGGGTAAGGCTGGTAGGTACTGGGTACATTGGAGAGGGATCAGTGGGGTAAGGCTGGTAGGATACTGGGTACATATGGAGAGGGATCAGTGGGTAAGGCTGGTAGGATACTGGGTACATATGGATAGGGGTCAGTGGGTAAGGCTGGTAGGATACTGGGTACATATGGATAGAGGGGTCAGTGGGTAAGGCTGGTAGGATACTGGGTACATATGGATAGGGGTCAGTGGGTAAGGCTGGTACATTTGCTCTCCCTATATTTACCTTGACAATATCATTGGTCAGTGAGTATCGGAACATCCAGTCCAGTGTGATGCTCTCGTTCTCTAGAATATCCTTGTGAACACAGAGAGATTATACAGTGATTAGACTATTATACATTATTATATAAACATGGGGCAGGGTTAATTACCTGCAGGCTGCCCCTGGGACAGTACTCGGTCAGGATGCATATGTTTGGGGGGTCAATGCAGGCGCCCACGAAGCGCGTTAGGTGTTCATTCTGCACGTCTCTCATCTAGAAGAACAGAATTAACCCATTACTTACACTGTAGGGGGGGGGGGTTAATCAGTTTAGTAACCAGAGTGAAAGGAGAAAGGTAACTAATCCCCCAGCCTATGAACAGAATTAACCCATTATTTACACTTAGGGGGGGGGGTTATCAGTTTAGTAACCAGAGTGAAAGGAGAAAGGTAAACTAATCCCCCAGCCATGAACAGAATAAACCCATTATTTACACTGGGGGGGGGGGTTAATCAGTTTTAACCAGAGTGAAAGGAGAAGGTACTAATCCCCCAGCCTATGAACAAATTAACCCATTATTTACACTGTAGGGGGGGGGGGTTAATCAGTTTGAACCAGAGTGAGGAAGAGAAAGGTACTAATCCCCAGCCTATGAACGAATTAACCCATATTTTACACTGTAGGGGGGGGGGGTTAATCAGTTTTAACCAGAGTGAAAGGAAAAGGTAACTAAATCCCCAGCCTATGAACAGAATTAACCCGTTATTTACACTGTAGGGGGGGGTTAATCAGTTTAGTAACCAGAGTGAAAGGAGAAGGTAACTAATCCCCCAGCCTATGAACAGAATTAACCCATATTTATACTGTAGGGGGGGGTTAATCAGTTTAGTAACCAGAGTGAAAGGAGAAGGTAACTTCCCCCAGCCTATGAACAGAATTAACCCATTATTTACACTGTAGGGGGGGGGGGTTAATCAGTTTAGTAACCAGAGTGAAAGGAGAAAGGTAACTAATCCCCCAGCCTATGAACAGAATTAAACCATTATTTACACTGTAGGGGGGGTTAATCAGTTTAGTAACCAGAGTGAAAGAAGGAAAGGTAACTAATCCCCCAGCCTATGAACAGAATTAACCCATTACTTACACCGTAGGGGGGGGGGGGTTTAATCAGTTTAGTAACCAGAGTGAAAGGAGAAAGGTAACTAATCCCCCAGCCTATGAACAGAATTAACCCATTAATTACACTGTAGGGGGGGGGGTTTAATCAGTTTAGTAACCAGAGTGAAAGGAGAAAGGTAACTAATCCCCCAGCCTATGAACAGAATACCCATTATTTACACTGTAGGGGGGGGGTTAATCAGTTAGTAACCAGAGTGAAAGGAGAAAGGTAAACTAATCCCCCAGCCTATGAACAGAATTAACCTATTATTTACACTGGTGGGGGGGGGGGGGTTAATCAGTTTAGTAACAGAAGTGAAAGGAGAAAGGTAACTAATCCCCCAGCCTATGAACAGAATTCACCCATTATTTCCACTGTAGGGGGGGGGTTAATCAGTTTAGATAACCAGAGTGAAAGGAGAAAGTAACTAATCCCCAGCCTATGAACAGAATTAACCCATTATTTACACTGTAGGGGGGGTTAATCAGTTTAGTAACCAGAGTGAAAGGAGAAAGGTAACTAATCCCCCAGCCTATGAACAGAATTAAACCCATTATTTACACTGTAGGGGGGTTAATCAGTTTAGTAACCAGAGTGAAAGGAGAAAGGTAACTAATCCCCCAGCCTATGAACAGAATTAACCTATTATTACACTGTGGGGGGGGGGGCTAATCAGTTTAGTACCAGAGTGAAAGGAGAAAGTAACTAATCCCCCAGCCTATGAACAGAATTAACCCATTATTTACACTGTAGGGGGGGGGGGGTTAAGCAGTTTAGTAACCAAAGTGAAGGGAAAGGTAACTAATCCCCAGCCTATGAACAGAATTAACCCATTATTTACACTGTAGGGGGGGTTAATCAGTTTAGTAACCAGAGTGAAAGGAGAAAGGTAACTAATCCCCCAGCCTATGAACAGAATTAACCCGTTATTTACACTGTAGGGGGGGTTAATCAGTTTAGTAACCAGAGTGAAAGGAGAAAGGTAACTAATCCCCCAGCCTATGAACAGAATTAACCCATTATTTACACTGTAGGGGGGGGGTTAATCAGTTTAGTAACCAGAGTGAAAGGAGAAAGGTAACTAATCCCCCAACCTATGAACAGAATTAACCTATTATTTACACTGTAGGGGGGGTTAATCAGTTTAGTAACCAAAGTGAAAGGAGAAAGGTAACTAATCCCCCAGCCTATAACAGAATTACACCCATTATTTACACTGTAGGGGGGGGTTAATCAGTTTAGTAACCAGAGTGAAAGGAGAAAGGTAACTAATCCCCCAGCCTATGAACAGAATTAACCCATTATTTACACTGTAGGGGGGGTTAATCAGTTTAGTAACCAGAGTGAAAGGAGAAAGGTAACTAATCCCCCAGCCTATGAACAGAATTAACCTATTATTTACACTGTAGGGGGGTTAATCAGTTTGTACCAGAGTGAAAAGAAGAAAGGTAACTAATCCCCCAGCCTATGAACAGAATTAACCCATTATTTACCTGTGGGGGGGGTTAATCAGTTTAGTAACCAGAGTGAAGGAGAAAGGTAACTAATCCCCCAGCCTATGAACAGAATTCCCATTATTTACACTGTAGGGGGGGGTTAATCAGTTTAGTAACCAGAGTGAAAGGAGAAAGGTAACTAATCCCCCAACCTATGAACAGAATTAACCCATTATTTACACTGTAGGGGGGGGGGGTTAATCAGTTTAGTAACCAGAGTGAAAGGAAAGGTAACTAATCCCCCCCTATGAACAAATTAACCCATATTTACACTGTAGGGGGGGGGTTATCATTTTTAGTAACCAGAGTGAAAGGAGAAAGGTAACTAATCCCCCAGCCTATGAACAGATTAACCCATTATTTACACTGTAGGGGGGGGGTTAATCAGTTTAGTAACCAGAGTGAAAGGAGAAAGGTAACTAATCCCCCAGCCTATGAACAGAATTAACCCATTATTTACACTGTAGGGGGGGGGTTAATCAGTTTAGTAACCAGAGTGAAAGGAGAAAGGTAACTAATCCCCCAGCCTATGAACAGAATTAACCCATTATTTACATTATGTGGGGGGGGGGTATCATTTAGTAACCAGAGTGAAAGGAGAAAGGTAACTAATCCCCCAGCCTATGAACAGAATTGCACAGGTAACAAGGGGTTAAACACAACTGCACTTGTGGGAGGTCAGGTGAGTAGGTAAAAGAGTTAACTGCCATATACAAGGTAACATGGAGAAACAAAAAGGGGAAGTAAGGTGGAGAACAAAGGGTTAACTTAGTGTAGCTATGGGGAAATACATCTCTGTACCCCGGTAGAAAGGAAAGGGAGGAATGGGAAAGACACACACAACACCTACACACACCAACACACACAACACACACACACACAAAAACGAGAAGAGCAGACATGAGTAAAGAACGACAGAGAGACAGACATGAGTAAAGAGAGAGACAGAGGGAGAGACAGACAGTGAGTAAAGAGAGAGACAGAGGGAGAGACAGACAGTGAGTAAAGAGAGAGAAGAGATGGAGAGACAGACAGTGAGTAAAGAGAGAGAGACAGACAGTGAGTAAGAGAGAGACAGAGGGAGAGACAGACGTGAGTAAAGAGAGAGACAGAGGGAGAGACAGACAGTGAGTAAAAGAGAGAAACAGAGGGAGAGACAGACAGGGAGTAAAGAGAGAAACAGAGGGAGAGACAGACAGTGAGTAAAGAGAGAGACAGAGGGAGAGACAGACAGTGAGTAAAGAGAGAGACAGAGGGAGAGACAGTGATAAAGAGAGGACAGAGAGAGACAGACAGTGAGTAAGAGAGAGAACGGAGGGAGAGACAGACGTGAGTAAGAGAGAGACGGAGGGAGAGACAGACAGTGGTAGTAAGAAGAGAAAGAGGAGAGACGACAGTGAGTAAAGAGAGAGACAGACAGTGAGTAAAGAGAGACAGAGGAGAGACAGACAGTGAGTAAGAGCGAGACAGGGGAGAGACAGACAGTTATAAGAGAGAGACAGAGGGAGAGACAGACAGTGAGTAAGAGAGAGACAGAGGAGAGAGCCGACAGTGAGTAAGAGAGAGACAGAGGAGAGACAGACAGTGAGTAAAGAGAGAGACACGAGGGAGAGGAGCAGACAGTGAGTAAAGAGAGAGACAGAGGGAGAGACAGACCATTGAGTAAGAGAGACACAGAGGGAGAGACAGACAGTGAGTAAAGAAAAACGAGGGAAGAGAGCAGGAGTAAAGAGAGAAACAGAGGGAGAGACAGACAGTGAGTAAAGAGAGAGACGAGGAGAGCAGACAGTGAGTAAGAGAGAGACAGAGGAGAGACAGACAGTGAGTAAAGAGAGAGACAGAGGGAGAGACAGTGAGTAAAGAGAGAGACAGAGGGAGAGACAGACAGTGAGTAAAGAGAGAGGACAGAGGGAGAGACAGACAGTGAGTAAAGAGAGAGACAGAGGGAGAGACAGACAGTGAGTAAAGAGAGAGACAGAGGGGAGGACAACATGATAAAGAGAGAGACGGAGGGAGAGACAGACAGTGAGTAAAGAGAGAGACGGAGGGAGAGACAGACAGTGAGTAAAGAGGAGAAAGATGGAGAGACAGACAGTGAGTAAAGAGAGAGACAGACAGTGAGTAGAGAGACAGAGGTAGAGACAGACAGTGAGTAAAGAGAGAGACAGAGGGAGAGACAGACAGTGAGTTAAAGAGAGGACAGAGGAGAGACAGACAGTGGAGTAAAGAAAGAGAGAGGGAGAGACGACAGGAGTAAAGAGAAGGAGGGGAGACAGTGAGTAAGAGAGAAGAAGAAGAATGGAGAGACGACAGTGAGTAAAGAGAGAGAACAGAGGGAAGACAGACAGTGATAAAGAGAGAAACAGAGGGAGAGGACAGACAGGTGAGTAAAGAGAGAACAGAGGGAGAGACAGACAGTGAGTAAGAAGAGAACGAGGGAGAGACAGACAGTGAGTAAGAGAGAGATGAGAGACAACATGAGGAGAGAGAGTGGAGAGACAGACAGTGAGTAACGGAGAGAGACAGAGGGAGAGACAGACAGTGAGTAAAGAGAGAACAGAGGAAGCCAGACAGTGAGTAAAGAGAGAAAGACAGAGGAGTAGACAGACAGTGAGTAAAGAAAGAGACAGAGGGAGAGACAGACTGAGTAAAGAAGAGACGAGGAGAGAAGACAGTGAGTAAAGAGAGACACAAGGGAGAGACAGACAGTGAGTAAAGATAGAGACGAGGGAGAGACAGACAGTGAGTAAGAGAGAGAAGATGAGGACAGACAGGAGTAAAGAGAGAGACGAGGGAGAGACAGACAGTGAGTAAAGAGAGAGACAGAGGAGAGACAGACATGAGTAAAGAGAGAGACAGAGAGAGACAGACAGTGATAGAGAGAGACAGGGGCGAGACAGACAGTGAGTAAAGAGGAGACGGAGGAGAGACAGACAGTGTTAAAGAGGATACGGAGGGAGGCCAGACAGTGAGTAAAGAGAGAGAAAGATGGAGAGACAGACAGTGAGTAAAGAGAGAGACGGAGGAAGAGACAACAGTGAGTAAAGAGAGAGACAGAGGGAGAGACAGTGAGTAAAGAGAGAGACGGAGAAGAGACAGACAGTGAGTAAAGAGAGAGACAGAGGGAGGACAGACAGTGAGTAAAGAGAGAGACGGAGGAAGAGACAGACAGTGAGTAAAGAAACAGAGGAGAGACAACAGTGAGTAAAGAGAGAGACAAGAGGGAGAGCAGACAGTGAGTAAAGAGAGACAGAGGAGAGACAGACAGTGAGTAAAGAGAAAGCAGAGGGAGAGACAGACAGTGAGTAAAGAGAGAGACGGAGGGAGAGACAGACAGTGAGTAAAGAGAGAGACGGAGGGAGAGACAGACAGTGAGTAAGAGGAGACGGAGGGAGAGACAGACTGAGTAAAGAGAGAGAAAAGATGAGAGAACAGACATGAGTAGAAGCAGAGAGCAGACAGTGAGTAAAGAGAGAGACAAGAGAGACAACATGAGTAAGAGAGAGACAGAGGAGAGCAGACAGGAGTAAGAGAGAGACAGAGGGAGAGACAGACATGAGTAAAGAGAGAGACAGAGGAGAGACAGACAGTGAGTAAAGAGAGAGACAGAGGGAGAGACAGACAGTGAGTAAAAGAGAGTAGACGGAGGAGAGACAGACAGTGAGTAAGAAGAGACGAGGGAGAGACAGACAGGAGTAAGAGAGAGACAGAGGGAAGACAGACAGTGAGTAAGAGGAGACAGAGAGAGCCAGACAGTGATTAAAGAGAGAGACAGAGGAGAGACCGACAGTGAGTAAAAGTAAACAGAGGTAGAACAGACAGTGAGTAAAGAGAGAGACAGGGGAGAGACAGACAGTGAGTAAAGAGAGAGACGGGGAGAGACAGACAGTGAGTAAGAGAGAGACAGAGGAGAGACAGACAGTTGAGTAAAGAGGAGACGGAGGAAGAGACAGACAGTGAGTAAAGAGAGGACAGAGGGAGAGACAGTGAGTAAAGAGAGAGACGAGAGAACAGACAGTGAGTAAAGAGAGGAAAGATGGAGGACAGACAGTGAGTAAAGAGAGAGACGAGGGAAGACGACAGTGAGTAAGAGAGAGACAGAGGGAGAGACAGACAGTGAGTAAAGAGAGAGCGAGGAGAGACAGACATGAGTTAGAAAGAGAGCAGAGGGAGAGACAGACAGTGAGTAAAGAAGAGACAGAGGGAGAGACAGACAGTGGAGTGAAAGAGAGACACAGAGGGAGAGACAGACAGTGAGTAAAGAGAGAGACGGGAGAGACGACAGTGAGTAAAGAGAAGACAGAGGAGAACAGACAGTGAGGTAAAGAGAGAGACAGAGGAGAGACAGACAGTGAGTAAAGAGAGAGAGTGGGAGAGACAGACAGGAGTAAAGAGAGAGACAGAGGGAGACAGACAGTGAGTAAAGAGAGAGACAGAGGGAGAGACAGACAGTGAGTAAAGAGAGAGACAGAGGGAGAGACGACAGTGAGTAAAGAGAGAGACGGAGGGAGAGACAGACAGTGAGTAAAGAGAGAGAAAGATGGAGAGACAGACAGTGAGTAAAGAGAGAGACGGAGGAAGAGACAGACAGTGAGTAAAGAAGGAAGAGACAGATGGAGAGACAGTGAGTAAAGAGAGAGACGAGGAAAGACAACAGTGAGTAAAGAGAGAGACAGAGGAGAGACAGACAGTGAGTAAAGAGAGACAGAGGGAGAGACCAGACAGTGAGTAAAGAGAGAGACAAGGGAGGAGAACGACAGTGAGTAAAGAGAGAACAGAGGGAGAGACAGACAGTGAGTAAAGAGAGAGACAGAGGAAGAGACGACAGAAGTGAGTAAGAGAGAGACAGAGGGAGAGACAGACAGTGAGTAAAGAGAGAGACAGAGGGAGAGACAGACAGTGAGTAAAGAGAGAGACGGAGGGAGAGACAGACAGTGAGTAAAGAGAGACGAGAGGGAGAGACAGACGTGAGTAAAGAGAGAGACAAGATGGAGAGACAGACAGTGAGTAAAGAGAGACAGAGAGACGACAGTGAGTAAAGAGAGAGACAGAGGATAGAAGACAGACATTGAGTAAAGAGAGAGACAGAGGGAGAGACAGACAGTGAGTAAAGAGAGAGACAGAGGGAGAGACAGACAGTGAAGTAAAGAGATGAGAGACAGAGGGAGAGACAGACAGTGAGTAAAGAGAGAGACAGAGGGAGAGACAGACAGTGAGTAAAGAGAGAGACGGAGGAAGAGACAGACAGTGAGTAAAGAGAGAGAAAGATGGAGAGACAGACAGTGAGTAAAGAGAGAGAAAGATGGAGAGACAGACAGTGAGTAAAGAGAGAGACGAGGGAGAGACAGACAGTGATGAAAGAAGAGAGACAGGGAGAGACAGACAGGAGTAAAGAGAGAGACAGGTGAGAGACGAACAGTGGGAAAGAGAGAGACAGAGTGAGAGAACAGACAGGTGAGTAAAGAGAGAGACAGAGGGAGAGACAGACAGTGAGTAAGAGAGAGACAGAGGGGAGAGACAGACAGTTAGGTAAAGAGAGAGCACGAGGGAGAGACAGACAGTGAGTAAGGAGAGACATAGGGAGAGACAGACAGTGAGTAAAGAGAGAGACAGAGGGAGAGACAGACAGTGAGTAAAGAGAGAGACAGAGGGAGAGACAGACAGTGAGTAAAGAGAGAGACAGAGGGAGAGACAGACAGTGAGTAAAGAGAGAGACGGAGGGAGGGAGAGACAGACAGTGAGTAAAGAGAGAGACAGAGGGAGAGACAGACAGCGAGTAAAGAGATATTCTCAAAACCGCAGGTGGAACTAAACTCACCAGTTCTTTCATCTCTACCCAAGGTGTAAACAGGTGGTCTCGGGGTTTAAATAGGGTCCAACTTTGTGTCCTCCCTCTGGTGTTGGGAGGTTAAAGGGCTTTAACCAGGGGTTCTGTTTTTTGAAAGGGGTTCTGTTTGGTGAAATGCTTCATTTTCCCTTACCAAACCAGAGCAGTATGGTAACACCTACTTCTATTGATTTATTATAGGCATTTAATGTTTGGCACTTTAAGGTCAGGGGCTGTTTACTAAGTTGTCCACCACTGCCCTGAGACTAAACTAGAAGTCCAGATTGAGGTTGGTTGCAGTTCAGCAACATCAGCTGATTGTCTGGATTGTGCATGTTTGACCTCATCCTAAATTTATCCTTTGTTATTCATTGTAAGAATACTTGGAATGAGAATTGATGCTTCACCAAGAACATATCTGGGGCCCCTGGAGGATTTCCTGGAAGGTGAAAGGAGATGGAGAGGAATAAACAATCATTATATGTAGGAAAGGCAACGTTGTGCAAGGGGCTGCTCTGAGCATCCCCTGGGGTTAAGTGGAGCGGAGCCCAAACCATAAACCCAGGGTTGTTTCTTACTGTCAGCAGCTTTTACTTGGACTGGTAGCCAAGGATGTGTCTGCGGAGAGAGATCCCAGATGGATGATCTAACTGCTATCAGCATTAAAGAGGAAGGAAGGGTTAGTGGTCAGTCAGTTTGGGAGGGTGGGTTAAGGGTCCCGGAGGTTACAGTTCTTACTTACATGTTTCAATTCAAACAGGACATTGCGAGTCAGCTCTATACGTTTACGGTTGATGTGTTTGACGGCGATAATGTTGCCCTGCAGGGAAAGAAGGTGGAGAGTGAGTCTGAGGGTCACCTATAAAGGTGGATCTAGAAGCCACCAGTGAATGGAAAGTCAGGTCAGGGAATGATGGAACAAATGCAGTGGACAGATTTAGACAGACACCTAAGAAACAATTAGATTATACAGATCTAGTGGTGGCCATTGCCAAGTCAATGGCCAAGGAGATATAGAGCCAGACACAAAACAGCAACAGAAACCAATAGGGAAACTCAGGGGAAAGGGGATCTACCCACCTTGAAGTAAGCAGTCTTGGCATAAATTTGGAATTGACCTTCTGTGGTGATCAGGGAACCATAATTAGAGCCTCTCTGAAGATAAAAGAACAAACTGATATAGAGTCGCATTTCTAGAATACGGAAAAACTAGGGATTTTCCAGAAAGAAATAATGAAATGGAAGGAAAGAGTCATTGTCCCAAGTTAGGAAAGAATGAAATGATGGAGTCATTGGGATGGGAAGAATGAAATGATGGAGTCATTGGGATGGGAAGAATGAAATGATGGAGTCATTGGGATGGGAAGAATGAAATGATGGAGTCATTGGGATGGGAAGAATGAAATGGGAGTCATTGGGATGGGAAGATTGGGATGGGAAGAAGAAATGATGGAGTCATTGGATGGGAAGAATGAAATGATGGAGTCATTGGATGGGAAGATGAATGATGGAGTCATTGGGATGGGAAGAATGAAATGATGGAGTCATTGGATGGGAAGAATGAAATGATGGAGTCATTGGGATGGGAAGAATGAAATGATGGAGTCATTGGGATGGGAAGATGAAATGATGGAGTCATTGGGATGGGAAGAATGAAATGAGGGTCATTGGATGGGAAGAATGAAATGATGGAGTCATTGGGATGGGAAGAATGAATGATGGAGTCATTGGGATGGGAAGAATGAAATGATGGAGTCATTGGATGGAGAATGAAATGATGGGTCATTGGGATGGAAAGAAAATGAGGAGTCATGGATGGGAAGAATGAAAGATTAGTCATTGGGATGGAGAAGAATGAAATGATGGAGTCATGGGAGGAAGAATGAAATGATGGAGTCATTGGGATGGAAGAATGAAAATGATGGAGTCATTGATGGAGAATGAAGAATGAAATGATGGAGTCATTGGGATGGAAGAATGAAATGGTGGAGTCATTGGGATGGAAAGAATGAAATGATGGAGTCATTGGGGGGGAAGAATGAAATGATGGAGTCATTGGGATGGGAAGAATGAAATGATGGAGTCATTGGGATGGGAAGAATGAAATGATGGAGTCATTGGGATGGGAAGAATGAAATGATGGAGTCATTGGGATGGGAAGAATGAAATGATGGAGTCATTGGGATGGGAAGAATGAAATGATGGAGTCATTGGCATGGGAAGATGAAATGATGGAGTCATTGGGATGGGAAGAATGAAATGATGGAGTCATTGGGATGGGAAGAATGAAATGATGGAGTCATTGGATGGGAAGAAGAAATGATGGAGTCATTGGATGGAAGAATGAAATGATGGAGCAGTCATGGCATGGGAAGAATGAAATGATGGAGTCATTGGTATGGGAAGAATGAAATGAAGGAGTCATTGGATGGGAAAGAATGAAATGATGGAGTCATTGGGATGGGAAGAATGAAATGATGGAGTCATTGGGATGGAAGAATGAAATGATGGAGTCATTGGATGGAAGAATGAAATGATGGAGTCATTGGGATGGAAAAGAATGAATGATGGAGGCATTGGGATGGGAAGAATGAAATGATGGAGTCATTGGATGGGAAGAATGAAATGATGGAGTCATTGGGATGGGAAGAATGAAATGATGGAGTCATTGGGATGGGAAGAATGAAATTAGGAGTCATTGGATGGGAAGAATGAAATGATGGGTCATTGGGATGGGAAGAATGATGAAATGATGGAGTCATGGGATGGGAAGAATGGAAGAAATCCACAGGATGTTCATGAGGTGAGAACTGGGAACAAAGAAAAGAACAAAACAAAAAAGGAAATGTAAAGAAATGAGATGAAGGTTTTATTTGGGCGGGAGGTTCATTGTGAGAGTAGAAATTGGAGGGGTTGGGAGCAATAAAGATATTTAGCAGCTCAGGGGAAGAATCTGAGGGTTCCAATAAATGTGATGAAGGTTTGATCTTCTGAAAGATCTTCACACCAGCCCCCTGGACCACAGATTAGAAAGGGGTGATGTTCCTATACAGCAGATCAGTATCTGATTCTCTGTGTCTTGGACAATGCGTCTTCATCATTTGAACCTGTCTTTCACCTATTGTGAAGGTGACATCTTGTCTTGGGATCTTAAAGTTCTAAAGTAACCGACAGGAGGTTGCGATTCTGGTTACAAATCTAGGACATGGAAGGTAGTGTACAGATGGTGACAAATGATGGCATAATGGATCGATTACGTCTGGCCAATTTCACAGGGTAATTATCGTTGATACTGGGTATCAGTGTGATAATATTGATATGTGTATGGCCATGTCACAGGAGGTTGTGGGAAATAAGGAAAACCAGGCCACACAAGCTTTTTATTTGGAGGAGCTATTAATGCACCAGTACCAAGCACAAACTTATCCTACAAAGCAAGCACTGTCCTTGGGATGTAGTTCCTGGGATCTCTGGGCTTCACTACCTTGGCTCCAAACTGCTGGGCTGCTGCTGGCTTCTCCGGTCTGCTTCCGCTTTCCTGACTCCTGGGTTCCCTTGCTCTCAAGCTAAGGTACGGGTAGTGTTGTCACAGGTCTGAGATGCTAAGCACTGCCTAACCATGTGTCCTAGCTCTGTTCTCCCTTGCTCAGCTTCCTACTACCAAGCTCTAGTCTGCTTCCTCCTGCAGGTACCCTCCTTATCCCTCGTTCTCAAGTAAGGGGCTGGGTTAGAGTTAATAGCCTCTAGCTACAGGATACAACTCCCACCACCCATGCGCATGGGCCCATGAAGTCGTTCCTGCTCTAGGACAATATGGTTAAAGGGAAAAAAGTGCCTGGGGAGGGCTAGGGGTGAGGGGTTGTTACCAGTGATAAGGTAAGTTTGCTGCCTGCCCTGCGCAAGGTTTTTTCCAGGTTACTTGTCTGAATGTCGCCAGCGGATCCGCCACAGTTCGGCCGCCAATTCCTTCTCCAGACGGAGTTTCCTGTTCAGAGACAAGAAATCCCCAAGTCACTAATTTCCCTTCGTTTTATTTCATTCTATGCTCTGTGGGGCAGTTTTCATCCTTAAACCAAACTCACATAAGCTCTATACCTATATACCAAACTATATACATACATACCCAACTAGAAGACACAAACCGTGAGGGCCACAGGAACCACAGACGGCAGACCACGAGAGACCGAGACAACGAGACCGCAGCGACAACGGGAGCGAGACCACAGACGAGAGACCCAACGACCGAGAGACCCAACGGAAACAGAGGAACTACAGGAGAGCACGAGGCCGAGACACGGAGAGAGACAACGGGACGAAGACACGAAGACGAGAGACACGTAGAGACCGAGAGCCAACAGAGACCAGAGACCAAGAGCAGTACCCAACTAACGGCCCCGAGAGACCAGAAAGACCCACTAACCGTAGACCAACTACGCACAAGTAAACCAACAGGACCGACCAAACGAGAGACAGAGACCCAACAGAACCGAGATACCCGACTTAACACGAGAGACCAAGACGACCGACAGACCCGAACGAGAGACCGCTAATAGACCGGCGACAACGAGTGAAGACCACGAGAGGACCGAAACCCAAGATGGAGACCGAGAGACCCAACGAGAGACCGAGAGAGCCAAACGAGAGACCGGAGGACCACGAAACGAGAGGGAACGAACAACCCCACGAGATGACCAACAGACCGGAACCAACGAGAGACCGAGAGACCCGAAACCAGAGACGAAACAGACGAGAGACCCAACGGAGAGAGAAACACGAGAGACCGGAGACCCAAGAGAGACCGAGAGACCAAAACGAAGACCGAGAGACAACACCGGAATGCAAGAGAGACGAGAGACAATCGAGAGACCGCAAACCTGCAAGAGGGACCAGAGACCACGGGCCAACCCAACGAGACGACAGACAAAAACATACCTATAAGGGACCCCTACTGAGATAACAATAAGAACGAACAAAATGCCTGATTAACAACGAGAGACCGAGAAGACCCACAAGATAGAGACCAACGAGCCAAGGACCCAACAAGAGAGACCCAAGGGGACAGAGAGCCAACGAACGAGAAGCACCGAGAGAGACCCAACGAGCGGACCCGAGACCCAACGAGGATACCGAGATGCCAACAGAAGACCGAGAGACCACTAACCTAGCAAAACAGTAGAGACGCCAACGAGAGACCGACAGACCCCAAGAGAGAACCCAAAGAGAGACAAAGAGACAATGAGAAAACGAAGACCGAGAGACCCCAACGAGGAGACCGACGAACCCACAAGACGGACCCGACCGATGAGACCTACAAACGAGAGACCGAGAGACCAGAGAACAGAGAGAACGGACCGAGGAGACCCAACGAGAGACCGAGAGACCCACAGAACGAGATGCCGACGAGCTGATCCGGACCAAACGAGAAGAACCGGAGAGCCCACAAAAAGAAGCCACGGACCGGCAGAGCACCGAAGACGCAGATGGACCGAAGACCACAACGAGAGAGCCAACGAGACGTAGAGACCCAACACAGGAGAACAGAGAGAGCCCAACGACCCAACGAGAGACCGCAGAGTACCAAGAGGCAAAGTATACGAGAGAGCCAACGAGAGAACAGAGAGCCAACGAAGAACGAGAGACCCGAGAGACCGAACCAAAGATGGGACCGAGAGTACCCAACGAGAGACCGAGAGACCCAACAAGAGGAACCTAGAGACCAAGACATAGACCAAACGAAAAGACAAGACCAATGAGAGACCGAGAGATCCTCAACGAGAGAACGAGACGAGCACAAATACGAGAGACCTAAGACCTAGAGATGCCGGAACATACGAGAGGACCGAAGACCCAACAAGCCGCATACCCGAGGAGCAAACGAAGACCACGAGAGACCGAAAAGAGACCGCGAAACAAGAGGAGACGAGAGAGCACGAATGACCGAGAGCCAACGGAGACGGACCCATACGAGGAACCGAAGAGCCCAACGAGCGAACCGAGATACGCCAAACTGAGACCGTAGATACCCAAAAGTAGACGAGAGTACCAGACGAGCCAAGAGAGACCAAGAGCAAAGAGAACCGACAGACCCAACGAAGAGACCGAGAGAGCCAACGAGGATACGAGAGACCAACGAGAGAACGAAGACCATAACGATAACCAACTAGTACCCCCGACGAGCCAATCTATAGACCATAGTACACACAGACCATACGAGCAACTATGACCGATAGACCAAGTAAGATACCGTGATGAGAGCGAACTGAGAGACCGAAGAACCCAACACAGACGAAACCCACGGGAGACCAGAACTCCACGCGAGAAGGACCTACCGAGACTCGAGACCAACGAGAGAGACACAGAACAAGAGAACCGATGTAGAGCAAACGAGAGACCGCAACGAGCCAACGAGAGACAGAGACCAACGAGAGACGAGGAGGCCAACGAGAGAAACTCATGGGAATACGTAACCAAGGAGCCAAGACAGAGAGCAGACCCCAGAACGAGAAGCCGAGTACGAAGACCAAGAACGAGAGACCAACGACGGAGACCCAAGACAGACCGAGAGAGACCAACAGAGGACCGAGAGAGCCAAGAGCGACCAGAGAGCCCCAACGAGAGACCGAGAGACCGCAACAGGAGCGAAGAACCAGAGAGCAGGACCCAACGAGAGACCGAGAGACCCAAGAGAGACCGAGGAGAGCCAACGAGTAGGACCAGAGCGACCCAACCAGAGACCGAGAGAGCCCAACAGAGAG
Source organism: Hymenochirus boettgeri (assembly GCA_019447015.1). Lineage (NCBI taxonomy): Eukaryota > Metazoa > Chordata > Amphibia > Anura > Pipidae > Hymenochirus > Hymenochirus boettgeri. The sequence goes on along the minus strand of JAACNH010001553.1, from coordinate 38,213 downwards.
ACGGAGAGACCCAACGATGAGACCTACGCAGAGACCGCAGAGACCAAGCAACTAGAGACCGAGACCAATAGACAAGACCAACAGCAGAGAGCAACGGAATAGAGACGCCAACCGAGAGGACGTAACAGACCCAAGATAGCGGAGACACAAACGAGAGACCAGAGACGCAACGAAGACGAGAGACCACGAGACTCGAAGGAGACCCCACACTAGAGACCGAGAGACCAACACACGAGAGACCAACGACAGGACCGAGTACCACAAAGACCGGAGAACCAAAGGAACAGAGACCAGGAAGAACCGAGACCATACGGAGACGAGAGACCCAAAAAGACAGAACGGAGCGAGAGAGCCAACGAGAGACCGAAGCCAAACGAGAGACCGGAGATCCAACGAGAGACCGAGGAGCCAACAACGCAGAGCAACCGACGAGAACCAAACGAGAGACGCGGAGGACCAAACGATGAGACTCGAGAGACCCAACGAGAGAAGAGAGAGACCCATACGAGGACAGAGACCAACGTGGACCGCTAGACCAAGAGATCGAGAGACACGAAAGGACGAAGACCCAGAGAGAAAGAGCAGAGACGAGAGAGCCACTAGTAACCGACGAGAGTACCACGAGAGGAGAGAACCAAGAAGACCGGAGACCACGACGACGAGAGACCCAAGGAGGAACGAGAGACCCCAGGAGAAGACAAACGAGGACGAGAGACCCAACGAGAGACCAGGTGAACATAGCCGAAGGCAACGAAGCGAAGCACAGAGACGGAGCCAACGACAGAGGAGGAGCCAACGAAGAAGAGAGACCCAACGAGCAGGACATGAGAGACCCAACGAGGGACCGAGTACGCCGCTAGAGACGAAGAAGAGAGGACCAACGAGAGACGAAGAGAGCTTCCAACGAGAGACCGAGAGAGCCAACAGAGACCTAGACAGTACGATGAGCAGACGGAGCAGAGAGCAAAGAACGAGGAGACCGAAAGAGAGCACAAGACCGGGAGAGAACGAGAGACCTCATACCAGAGAGATCAAGCCACGAGAGCCCAACGGATATGAGAGAGCCACGAGAGAGCAAACGAGAGACCGAGAGAGAGTCCAACGAGACCGCTAGGAGCCGAAAGTGAGACCACGAGAGCCAACGAGATAGACCGAAGACCAACGAGAGACCGAGAGACCCAACGATCCATACAGCGATGAGTAGCCAGACGAAGACCTGAGGAACCAAACGAGAGACCGAGAGAGCCAAACGATATGACCGAGAGACAACGGAACCGAGAGCCCTTAGACTAGAGACCGAACAGATACCTAGAACCCAATGAGACTATAGACCAACTAAGACTAGGATCCAACAGATCCGGACAAGTACCCAGAGAACGAGAGACCGAGAGAGCCAACGAGAGACCGAGAGAGCCAACGAGAGACAGAGAGACCAAACTAGACGGACGATAGTACCCCCCCCCCAACAACCGTAGAACCTCTAACCGAACAACCATATACTAGAGTACGAAGATCAACGACGAGTACGAGACCGAGGACAACGAGAGACCGAAGAGCCAACAGAACGAGGCCAAGAGATACCCGAGAGACCCAACAGATACCTAGGTGAGATCCAAAGCTAGAACCGAGAGACCCAACGGTAGAGACAGACGAGAGACCAACGAGAGACCTAAGTACCAACGACCGGGACGCAAGGAGAGGAGAGACATAAAGAGAGACCGAGAGAGCAACGAGAGACCGAGAGACCCCGAGAACAGAGGACCACGGAGACAGGAGAGCAACGCCGAGACCAAGAGAGGACCGGGAGAGCCACAAGAGACCAGGCGCAAGAGATACGAGACCCAGAGACGAGGAGCAACGATGAGACCGGAGACCCAAACAACGAGAGACATCGAGAGACAAGCCAACAGACCGAGAGGGAGCCGTAGAGACCGGAGCCAACAGGACGCGGGTCCACAAAGCGAGAGACCCACAACGAGGAGGACTACGGAGAGACGAGGGACCACAACAGGAGAAGAGACCCAGAAGAGAGAGACAAACAGAGACCGAGAGAGCCACTGAAGACGAGACCCAACAGAGCGGCCAAGAAGACGAGGACGCAACGATGAGACCGAGAGAGCCAAGAGGAGACCGAGAGAGCCACGAGAGACGAGAGACAAAACGACAGACCACGAGGACCGGGACCACGAGTAGAACCAAGAGAGAAGGAGAGACCACAGAGACCGAGAGAGACGAGAGACCGGGAGACCCAACGAGAGATGAGAGCACCCCAACGAGAGACGGAGAGACCCAAACGAGAGACCGAGAGCCAAGACAGTACGGAGAGACCCAACGGACGAGAGACCCAACGAGAGAGCGAGAGACCCAACGGACAGGACGGAGACGCCAACGGAGACCGAGGAGACCAACGAACCGACGACCGAGCCAGGCGAACAGAGAGACCACAAGGAGAGGAGAGACCCAAAGAGAGGATCCGAGAGAACAAACGTAGCAGAGAGACCAGAGACACCACGGGAGGAGACCCAACGAAAACCGAGAGGCCACGAAGGAGACAGCCAACGAGAGACAGAGTAGAGACCAACGACAGACGAGGAGAGACAGGACCGAGCCAACGAGAGACCGAGAGACCCTGAGAACGATGAGACCGAGAGACCGCGAAGCAACGAGAGACCGAAGACCCAACGGGACCGAGAGAGCCAACAGAGGACCGAGAGACGCAAACGAAGACGGAGAGCCCGAGAGATCGAGGAACCCAACGATGAGACCGGAGAGCCAACGAGAGACCGAGAGAGAAGAACAGAGAGACCCCGAGACGAGAGAGCCAAACGAGAGTACGAGAGACGCACCCCCAAAGAGATACGTAGAGAGAGCCAACAGGACCGAGAGACGCAACGCGAAGACCAGAGTGACCCGATGAACCCAGACGCGAGAGACCCAACGAGAGCCGAATAGAGCCAAAGAGAGACCTATGAGAGCAAACTAGAGACCTGAGAGAGCCATACGAGAGACCGAGATACCGAACTATATACCTATATACCCAACTATATAACTATATACCCAACTAAAAACCTATATACCCAACTATATACCTATTTATCCAACTATACACCTAAATACTCAACTATATACCTATATATCCAACTATATACCTATATATCCAACTATATACCTATATACCCAACTACATACTTATATACCCAACTATATACCTATATACCCAACTATATACCTATATACCCAACTATATACCTATATACTGCCTCCCCTCTCCATCTTATATAACGGTATGTCCCTCCGCCTCCCCATCCTCCATCTTTATACTACAGGTAATTCCCGTCTGCTCCCCATCCTCCATCTTTATATACAGGTAATGTCCCTCCGCCTCCCCATCCTCCATTTATATACAGGTAATAGTCCCCTAGCCGCCTCCCCATCCTCCATCTTTATTACAGGTCATGTCCTCCCCTCCCTCCCCATCCTCCATCGTTTATCCAGTAATTCCCCCCTCCGCCTCCCCATCCTCCATCTTTATATACAGGAATGTCCCTCCGCCTCCCCATCCTCCATCTTATATACAGGTAATGTCCTCTGCCTCCCATCCTCCATCTTTATATAACAGGTAATGCCCTCTGCCTCCCATCCCCATCTTTATATACAGTAATGTCCCTCCTGCCTCCCTGTCCTCCATCTTTAATAAGGTTAATGTCCCTCTGCTCTTCCCATCCCCCATCTTATATACAGTAATGTCCCTCTGCCCCATCCCCCATCTTTATATACAGGTCTCCCTCTGCCTCCCATCCCCCCCATCTTTATATACAGGTAATGTCCTCTCCACCTCTCCATCCCCCTCTTTATATACAGGTAATTTCCCTCCTGCCTCCCATCCTCCTCTTATATACAGGTAATGTCCCTCTGCCTCCCATCCTCCCCATCTTTATATACAGGTAATGTCCCTCTGCCTCCCCATCCTCCATCTTTATATACAGGTAATGTCCCTCTGCCTCCCCTCCTCCATCTTATATACAGGTAATGTCCCTCTGCCTTCCCATCCTCCATCTTTATATACAGGACTAAGTTCCCCTCTGCCTCCCATCCTCCATCTTTATATACAGGTAATGTCCCTCTGCCCCCAGTCCCCCATCTTTATATACAGGTAATGTCCCTCCGCCTTCCCATCCTCCTCTTTATATACAGGTAATGTCCCTCTGCCTCCCCATCCTCCATCTTTATAACAGGTAATGTCCCTCTGCCTCCCCCCATCCTCCATCTTTATATACAGGTAATGTCCCTCCACCTCCCATCCTCCATCTTTATATACAGGTAATGTCCCTCCACCTCCCCATCCCCCATCTTTATATACGGTAATGTCCCTCTGCCTCCCCATCCCCCATCTTTATATACAGATAATGTCCCTCTGCCTCCCCATCCTCCATCTTTATATACAGGATAATGTCCTCCCACCTCCCCATCCCCCATCTTTATATACAGGTAATGTCCCTCCGCCCTCCCATCTCCATCTTATATACAGGTAATGTCCCTCTGCCTCCCTATCCTCCATCTTTATATACGTAATGTCCCTCTGCCTCCCCATCCTCCATCTTTATTACAGGTAATGTCCCTCTGCCTCCCCATCCTCCATCTTTATATACAGGTATGTCCCTCTGCCTTCCCACCCCACCCACTCTTTATATACAGGTAATGTCCCTCGGCCTCCCCATCCTCCATCTTTATATACAGGTAATGTCCCTCTTCCTCCCCCCTCCTCCATCTTTATATACAGGTAATGTCCCTCCGCCTCCCCATCCTCCATCTTTAATACAGGTAATGTCCCTCTGCCTCCCCATCCTCCATCTTTATATACGGTAATGTCCCTCTTCCTCCCCGTCCTCCATCTTTATATACAGGTAATGTCCCTCTGCCTCCCCACCCCCCCTCTTATATCAGGTATGTCCCTCTTCCTCCCCGTCCTCCATCTTTATATACAGGTAATGTCCCTCCGCCTCCCCACCCCCATCTTTATATACAGTAATGTCCCCTCGTTCCTCCCCATCCTCCTCTTTATATACAGGTGAATGTCCCTCGCCTCCCATCCTCCATCTTTATACAGTAATTCCCTTCCCTCCCCATCCTCCATCTTATATACAGGTAATGTCCCTCTGCCTCCCCGTCCTCCATCTTTATATCAGGTAATGTCCCTCCTCCTCCCCATCCTCCACCTTTATATACAGGTATGTCCCTCCGCCTCCCCATCCTCCATCTTTATATACAGGTAATGTCCCTCCGCCTCCCCATCCTCCATCTTTATATACAGGTAATGTCCCTCTGCCTCCCCATCCTCCATCTTATATACAGGTAATGTCCCTCTGCCTCCCCATCCTCCATCCTTTATATACAGGTAATGTCCTTCTTCCTCCCCGTCCTCCATCTTTATATACAGGTATGTCCCCTCCCCTCCCCTCCTCCACTTTATATAACGGTAATCCTCCTGCCTCCCCATCTCCATCTTTATATCAGGGGTATGTCCCTCTGCCTCCCCATCCTCCATCTTTATATACAGGTAATGTCCCTCAGCCTCCCCACCCCCCATCTTTATATACATGAATTGTCCCTCTGCCTTCCCACCCCCCATCTTTATACAGGTAATTCCCTCTGCCTCCCCACCCCCCATCTTTATATACGGTAATGTCCCTCCGCCTCCCCATCCCCCATCTTTATATACAGGTAATGTCCCTCGCATTCCCCATCCCCCATCTTATATTACATAATGTCCCTCGCATTCCCATCCCCCATCTTTATATACAGGGTAATGTCCCCTGGCCTCCCCACCCCCCATCTTTATAAGTATGCCCCGGCCCTGAATGTCCTCTGTCTGCCTTGCCCATCCCCCATCTTTATTACAGGTATGTCCTCTCTGCTCCCTCTCCCTCCCCATTCCGTAATCTTCCGGGTATCCTCCTCCCCCCCTCCCCCCCTTTACAGTCTGTCCTCCTCCCAGTCCTTCTTTATTTTTCTTTATTTTACTAGAATCGTCCCCTACCCATCCCCCATCTTATATACAGGTAAGTCCCTCTGCTTCCCATCCCCGCATCGTTATATACAGTATGTCCCTCGCCTCCCCCCCTCCATCTTTATATACAGTATGTCCTCGCCTCCCATCCCCCCCATCTTTTTCAGTAAGTCCGCTGCCCCCATCCCATCTTTATATACAGGTAATGTCCCTCTGCCTCCCCAATCCCCCATCTTTATATACAGGTAATGTCCCTCTGCCTCCCCTCCCCCATCTTTATATCAGTAATGGTCATCCTCAGCCTCCCATCCCCCATCTTTATTACAGTAATGTCCCCTGCCTCCCCAAGTCTTTATATACGGTAATTCGTCGCCTCCCCTCTCCTCTTTTCACAGTCCCTCCCCTCTCCTCCATCTTTATATACAGGTAATGTCCCTCCGCCTCCCCATCCTACCCATCTTTATATACAGGTAATGTCCCTCTGCCTCCCCCCATCCCCGATCTTTATAACAGGTAATGTCCTCTGCCTTCCCAATCCCCTCCATCTTTATATACAGGTCAGTCCCTCGGCCTCCCCATCCTCCATCTTTATATACGGTAATGTCCCCTCGCCCTTCCCTCCCCCCATCTTTATACAGGTATGTCCCTCTGCCGCCTCCCATCCTCCATCTTTAATACAGGTAATGTCCCTTCTGCCGCCCTCCATCTATAACGCCCTCCCTCCCCACCATCTTTATATACAGTAATGTCTTGTCCCCCTCGCCTCCCCACCCCCCTCTTTATATACAGTAATGTCCCTCCGCCCCATCCCCATTTTATATCAGGTAATGTCCCCTCTGCCTCCCCATCCTCCATCTTTTATATACAGGTAATATTCCCTCCTCCTCTCCTCCACTTCTCCCCATCATTTATATACAGGTATGTCCCTCTGCCATCCCCATCCTCCATCTTATATAAAGGTAATGTCCCTCTGCCCTCCCCATCCTCCCCATCTTTATATACAGGTACTGTCCCTCTGGCTCTCCCATCCTCCATCTTTATATACAGGTAATGTCCCTCTGCTCCCTCCCCCATCTTTATAATCAGTACTGTCCCTCTGACCTCTCCCATCCTCATCTTTTATACATTAATGTCCTCTCGTCCTCCCCTTCCCCCCATCTTTATATACAGTAATGTCCTCTCCCCTCCCATCCCTCCATCTTATATACAGGTAATGTCCCCTCCGCCTCCCCATCCCCTCTTTATATACAGGTAAATGTCCCTCGCCTCCGCCTCCCGTCCTCCATCTTTATATACAGGTATTCCCTCCTGCCTCCCATCCTCCATCTTTATATACAGTTAAGTCCCTCCGCCTCCCCATCCTCCATCTTTATATACAGGTAATTTCCCTCTGCCTCCCCATCCTCCATCTTTATATACAGGTAATGTCCCTCTGCCTCCCCGTCCTCCATCTTTATTACAGGTAATGTCCCTCTGCGCCTTCCCATCCTCCATCTTTATATACAGGTAATGTCCCTCCGCCTCCCCATCCCCCATCTTTATATGTAATCCCTCTGCCTCCCCATCCTCCATCTTTATATCAGGTAATGTCCCCTCCGCCTCCCCCCATCTCCATCTTAAATACACAGTATGTCCCTCCGCCTCCCCATCCTCCATCTTTATATACAGAATAATGTCCCTCGCCTCCCCCTCCCATCTTTATACAGGTAATGTCCCTCTGCCTCCCCATCCCCCTCTTTATATACAGGTATGTCCCTCTGCCTCCCCATCCCCCATCTTAATATACAGGTATGTCCCTCTGCCTCCCCATCCTCCATCTTTATATACAGGTAATGTCCCTCCGCCTCCCCATCCTCCATCTTTATATACAGGTAATGTCCCTCCGCCTCCCCATCCCTCATCTTTATATACAGGTAATGTCCCTCTGCCTCCCCATCCCCCATCTTTATATACAGGTAATGTCCCTCTCTGCCTCCCCATCCCCCATCTTATATACAGGTAATGTCCCTCGCCTCCCCATCCCCCATCTTTATATACAGGTAATGTCCCTCTGCCTCCCCATCCATCCATCCCCATTTATATACAGGTAATGTCCCTCTGGCCTCCCCATCCTCCATCTTTATATACAGGTAATGTCCCTCCGCCCGCCTCCCATCCCACAAACAAACCCTCTCTCAATTATTACAGGTAATGTCCCTCCGCCTCCCCATCCTCCATCTTATATACAGGTAATGTGCCCTCTCGCCCCATCCCCCCCTCCCTTTATATACAGGTAATGTCCCTCCGCCTCCCATCCCCCATCTTTATATACAGGTTAATGTCCCTCTGCCTCCCCATCCCCCATCTTTATATACAGGTAATGTCCCTCTGCCTTCCCATCCCCCATCTTTATATACAGTAATGTCCCTCTGCCTCCCCATCCCCCATCTTTATATACAGGTAATGTCCCCCGCCTCCCCCATCCTCCATCTTTATATACAGGTAATGTCCCTCTGCCCCTCCCATCCCTCCATCTTTATATACAGGTATGTCCCTCCGCCTCCCCACCCCCATCTTTATATACAGGTAATGTCCCTCGCCTCCCTCCCCATCCCCATCTTATATACAGGTAATGTCCCTCCTGCCTCCCCGCCTCCATCTTTATATACGTATTCCCTCTGCCTCCCATCTCCATCTTTATATACAGGTAATGTCCCTCTGCCTCCCCGTCCACCATCTTTATATACAGGTAATGTCCTCCGCCTCCCCATCCTCCATCTTTATATACAGGTAATGTCCCTGCTCCCCATCCTCCATCTTTATATACAGGTAATGTCCCTCTGCCTCCCCATCCTCCATCTTTATATACAGGTAATGTTCCTCTTCCGCCCCCCCCTCCCCCATCTTTATATACAGGTAATGTCCCTCTGCCTCCCCATCCTCCATCTTTATATACAGGTAATGTCCCTCTGCCTCCCCATCCTCCATCTTATATACAGTAATGTCCCTCGCCTCCCCATCCTCCATCTTTATTACAGGTTGTCCTCCCGCCTCCCCCATCCCCCCATCTTTATATACAGGTTGTCCTCCTCTCCCATCTCCATCTTTATATACAGGTAATGTCCCTCTCGCCTCCCCATCCTCCATCTTTTATATACAGGTATGTCCCTCCCCTCCCCATCCCCATCTTTAATACAGGTTAATGTCCCTCCATCCTCCCCTCCTCCATCTTTATATACAGGTAAGTCCCCTGCCTCCCACCTCCCCCATCTTTATTACAGTATGTCCCTCTGCTCCCCATCCTCCTCATCTTTATATACAGGTAATGTCCCTTCCCACCTCCCCCCCCATCTTTTATATACAGTAATGTCCCTCCGCCTCCCCATCCTCCATCTTTATATATACAGGTAATGCCCTCTGCCTCCCTCTCCTCTATCTTTATTACAGTAATGTCCCTCGCCTCCCCTCCATCCTCCATCTTTATATACAGGTAATGTCCCTCTGCCCTCCCCATCCTCCATCTTTATATACAGGTAATGTCCCTCTGCCTTCCCCCCCCCATCTTTATATACAGGTAATGTCCCTCTGCCTCCCCATCCCCATCTTTTATATACAGGTAAGGGTCCCTCCCTCCCCTCCTCCATCTTTATATACAGGTAATGTCCCTCTGCCTCCCCATCCTCCATCTTTATATACAGGTAATGTCCCTCTGCCCCCCATCCTCCATCTTTATATACAGGTAATGTCCCTCTGCCTCCCGTCCCCATCTTTTATCACAGGTAATGTCCCTCTGCCTTCCCCATCCCCATCTTTATATACAGGTAATGTCCCTCCTCCCCGTCCCCATCTTTATATACAGGTAATGTCCCTCCCTGCCTCCCCATCCCCCATCTTTATATACAGGTAATGTCCTCTTCCTCCATCCGCCCATCTTTATATACAGTATGTCCCTCTGCCTCCCTACCCCATCTTTAATACAGGTAATGTCCCTTTCCGCCTCCCCATCCCCCATCTTATATACAGGTAATGTCCCCGCTCCTCCCCCGTCCTCAGCATCCATCCGTTATATACAGGTAATAGTCCCTCCTCCTCCCCATCCCCCACTTTATATACAGTAATGTCCCTCCCCTCCCCATCCTCCATCTTATATACATGTAATGTCCCGCCCTCCCCATCCTCCTCTTTATATACAGGTAAAATGTCCCTCTGCCTCCCATCCTCCATCTTATATACAGGTAATGTCCTCTGCTTCCTCCCCATCCCCCATCTTTATATACAGGTTGTCCTCTCCTCCCCCCTCCATCTTTATATACGTAATGTCCTCTCCTCCCTCCTCCATACTTTTATACAGGTAATGTCCCTCACGCCTCCCCATCCCCATCTTTATATACAGGTAATTCCCTCTGCCTCCCCCATCCTCCATTTTATATACAGGTAGGTCCCTCAATGCCCCTCTCCCTCCCCAATCTTTATATACAGTAATGTCCCTGCCTTCCCACCCCCCATCTATTATATACAGGTAATGTCCCTCTGCCTCCCCCCCCCCCATCTTTATATACAGGTAATTCTGTCGCCTACCGCCCCCCCCCCCCATCTTATATACAGGTAATGTCCCTCTGCATTCCCATCCCCCATCTTTATATACAGGTAATGTACCTCTGCATTCCCATCCCCCATCTTTATATACAGGTAATGTCCCTCTGCCTCCCCACCCCCCATCTTTATATACAGGTAATGTCCCTCTGCCTCCCATCCCCCATCTTTATATCACGGTAATGTCCCTCTGCCTTCCCCCTCCCCCATCTTATATACAGGTAATGTCCCTCTGCCATCCCATCCCCCATCTTATATACAGGTAATGTTCCCTCCGCCTCCCCATCCTCCATCTTATATAGCAGGTAATGTCCCCTCTGTCCCTCCCCCCCTATTACCCCTCGCCTCGCCATCCTCTTATATACAGGTATTCCCTCTGCCTTCCCATCCCCCCCATCTTATATACAGGTAATGTCCCTCTGCCTCCCCATCCCCCATCTTTATATACAGGTAATGTCCCTCTGCATTCCCATCCCCCCATCTTTATATACAGGTAATGTCCCTCTCGCCTCCCCATCCTCCTCTTAATATACAGGTATGTCCCTCCGCCTCCCCAATCCTCCACATCTTTATATACAGTATGTCCCTCCCCTCCCCATCCTCCTCTTTATATACAGGTATGTCCCTCCGCCTCCCATCCCCCATCTTAAACAGGTAATGTCCCTCTGCCTTCCTCCCCACCCCCCATCTTTATATACAGTAATGTCCCTCGCCTCCCCATCCCTCATCTTTATATACAGGTAATGTCCCCTCTGCCTCCCATCCCCCTCATCTTTATATACAGGTAATGTCCCCTCTGCCTCCCCATCCCACCCCCATCTGCTTATACATACAGGTAATGTCCCTCTGCCTCCCCATCCCCCATCTTTATATACAGGTAATGTCTCTCCACCTCCCCATCCTCCATCTTTATATACAGGTAATGTCCCTCTGCCTTCCCATCCCCCATCTTTATATACAGGTAATGTCCCTCTGCCTCCCCATCCTCCATCTTTATATACGGTAATGTCCCTCTGCCTCCCCATCCCCCATCTTTATATACAGTAAGTTCCCTCTGCCTCCCCATCCTCCATCTTTAATACTACGGTAATGTCCTCCTGCGCTTCCCATCCCCCATCTTTTATATACAGGTATGTCCCTCTGCCTTCCCACCCCCCCATCTTTATATACAGGTAATGTCCCTCTCGCCTCCCCCAACCCCATCCCGCTTTTATAATACAGGTAATGTCCATCTGCCTCCCCATCCCCGATCTTGTTATATACAGGTAATTCCCTCTGCCCCCCACCTCCATCTTTATATACAGGTAATGTCCATCTCCCCTCCCCCCACCTCCCACATCATTAAGGTAATGTTCCCTCTGCCTCCCCTCCTCCATCTTTATGATACAGGTAATGCCTCTGCCCTCCCATCCTCCATCTTATATACAGGTATGTCCCTCTGCCTCCCCTCCTCCATCTTTATATACGGTAATGTCCCTCTGCCCTCCCATCCCATCTTTATTACAGGTAATGTCCCTCTGCCTCCCCATCCCTCCATCCTCTTATACACAGGTAATGTCCCTCTGCCTCCCCATCCTCCATCTTTATATACAGGTAATGTCCCTCGCCTCCCATCCCCCATCTTTATATACAGGTAATGTCCCTCCGCCTCCCCATCCTCCATCTTTTATACAGGTAATGTCCCCTTCATGCCTCCCATCCCCATCTTTATATACAGGTAATGTCCCCCGCCTCCCCTCCTCCATCTTTATATACAGGTAATGTCCCTCGCTCCCCTTCCTCTCTTATATACAAGGTAATGTCCCTCCACCTCCCCCCATACTACATTCCCCACCTCATCTCCATCTTTATATACAGTTAATGTCCCTCCGCCTCCCCATCCCCCATCTTTATATACAGGTAATGTCCCTCTGCCTCCCCATCCTCCATCTTTATATACAGGTAATGTCCCTCGCCCCTCCCCTCTCCAATCTCTTATAATACGGTAATGTCCCTCTGCTCCCCCTCCTCCATCTTTATATACAGGTAAATGTCCCTCTGCCTCCCCTCCTCCATCTTTATATACAGGTAATGTCCCCTCTCCTCCCATCCCCATCTTTAGTATACAGTAAGTCCCTCTGCCTCCCCATCCTCCATCTTTATATACAGGTAAGGTCCCTCTGCCTCCCATCCTCCATCTTATAGTACAGGTAATGTCCCTCTGCCTCCCCATCCTCCCAA
>JAACNH010001553.1:0-25253 GCA_019447015.1 Hymenochirus boettgeri | reverse complement strand
TCTTTATCTACAGATAAGGTCCCTTCCGCCTCCCCATCCTCCATCTTTATATACAGGTAAGGTCCCTCTGCCTCCCCATCACTCCTCCATCTTTATATACAGGTAATGTCCCTCTCCCTCCCCATCTTCTCCCGCCATCTTTATATACAGTTAATGTCCCTCTGGCCTCCCATCCTCCATCTTTATATACAGTGTATGTCCCTCTGCCGCCTCCCCGTCCGCCATCTTTATATACAAGGAATGTCCCTTCCTCGCTCCCCTCATCCCCATCTTATATACAGGTAATGTCCCTTCCCTCCTCCTCCCCAATCCTCCATCCTTGTATATACAGGTAATGCCCATTCCGCCATCCCCATCCTCCATCTTATCTACAGTAATGGTCCCTCCGCCTCCCCATCCCCCATCTTTATATACAGGTAATGTCCCTCTGCCTCCCCATCCCTTCCACCTTATATACAGGTATGTCCCCCTCTGCCTCCCCATCCTCCATCTTTATATGACACGGTAAGGTCCCCCGCCTCCCCATCCCTCCCTCTTTATATACAGGTAATGTCCCTCCGCCTCCCATCCCTCATCCTCCATCTTTATATACCGGTAAATGTCCCTCCGCCTCCGCCATCCCCCATCTTTATAATAGCAGGTAATTGTCGCCTCCGCCTTCCCACTCCCCCAACTTTATATACAGTAATGAGTCCCTCGTGCTGGCCCTTCCCTCCCACATCTTTATTACAGGTAAATGTCCCCTCCCCTCTTCCTCCCCATCCCCCACCTTTTATTACAGGTAATTTCCCCTGCCTACCATCCCCCATCTTTAGATACAGGTAATGTCCCTCGCCCCCCATCTCATCCTCCATCTTTAATATACAGGTAATTCCCTCGGGCTCCCACCCTCCATCTTTATATACGTAATGTGCCCTCCCCTCTCCGCCCTCCCACCCCAACCTTTATATACAGGTGATGTCCCTCCCGCCTCCCCCCTCCTCCATCTTTATATACATGTAAATGTCCCTCTGCCTCCCCGTCCTCCTCTATTATATACAGTAATGTCCCCTGCCCTTCCCATCCTTCCATCGTTTTATATACAGGTAATGTCCCTCTTGCCCTCCCCGGCCACCATCTTTATTACAGGTAAATGTCCCTCCGCCTCTCCCCATCCTCCATCTTTCTAATACAGGTAATGATCACTCTGCCCTCCCTCCATCCTCCATCTTATTACAGGTAATGTCCTCTGCCTTGCCCATCCTCCCATCTTTATATACAGGTAAATAGTCCTCCTCTGGCCCCGAAAAAGATCCGTCCCTCTGGACGACGAATACACCGGTGGCCGCGCGGCAGATCGTTTATATAAAAGGTATGGGTCTCCTACTAGGCCTCCGGCGCACGGGGGCGAACAGCGCGAGGCGAGCGATCGGACGAATGAGCTTTATTAAGGCAGTAAAGTTGTCCACTGCTGCGGAGAGAGTATGACAGGGGAGGGAAGAGGAAACTAGGGTGAGAGTGCAGCTGCGCGGGGATCGGGCTCCATTCTTTATATACAGGTAAATATGGGGGGTTGCCGGCAAGAGTAGCCTAGGCGTCGTTTCCGAAAGGGAAAAAGAGACGCCCGAGCTCTGCCGGGGATAAGGGGGGGGGGGGAAGAAACCCCCATCTTTATAATACATAGGTAAATGTCCCTCCGCCTCCCATCCACCATCTTATATACAGGTAATGTCCCTCCTCCTCCCTCTCCGCATCCTCCCATCTTTATATACCTGGTAAATGTCTCCCTGCCGCCTCCCCTCCTCCATCTTTATATACAGGTACTGTCCCTCCTGCCCTCCCCTCCCCCATCTTTATATACAGGTAAGTCCCTCCGCGCCTCCCCATCCCCCATATTATATACAGGTATGCCCTCCTTCCCTCCGCCTCCCATCCCCCATCTTATATACAGGAGGTAATGTCCCTCCGCTCCCCATCCCCCATCTTTTATACAGGTTAATGTCCCCCCTCCTCCCCATCCTCCATCTTTAATCTACAGGTAATCCTCTGTCCTCTTCCATCCCCCATCTTTTATCTACAGGTATGTCCTCCCTCTCCGCCTCCCCATCCCCATCTTTATATACCGGTATTCCCTCTGGCTCCCCCTCCTCCCTTTTCTTATCAATACAGGTAATGTCCCTCTTCTCCTGCCCTCCCCATCCTCCATCTTTATATATACAGGGTAATGCCCCTCTGCTGCCTTCCCATCCCCCATCTTTAATTAACAGGTAAATGTCCCTCCCCCCTCCGCCTCCCTCCCCGTCCCCCATCTTTATATACAGGTACTGCCCTCTGCCTGTCCCAACCTCCTCCATCTTTATATACAGGTATGTCCCTCCCCGCCAGAGTCCCCATCCTCCATCTTATATAACGGTAATGTCCCTCTGCCTCCCCTCCCCATCTTTATATACAGGTACTGTCCTCTGCCTCCCCATCCTCCATCTTTATATACAATGTAAATGTTCCCTCCGCCTCCCCACCTCCATCTTTAATATACATGTACTGTCCCTCTGCCTCCCCATCCTTCATCTTTATATACAGGTAATGTCCCTCCTCCTTCCCCCGTCCTCCATCTTTATATACAGGTAATGTCCCTCCTCCTCCCCATCCCCCATCTTTATATACACATTAATGTCCCTCGCGTCCCTCCTGGCCTCCCGCGTCCCTCCATCTTTATATCCAGTTATGTCCCTCTGCTTCCCATCCCCCATCGTTATATAACAGGGTATGTCCCTCCTCCTCCCCAATCCTCCATCTTTATATACAGGTTAATGTCCCTCTGTGTCTGCCTCCCATCCCCCATCTTTATATACAGGTAATTTCCCTCATCCCCTCTGCTGGCCTCCCCATTCCTCCATCTTTATATACAGGTAATGTCCCTTCCCTTCTGCCTCTCCCCCTCCTCCATCTTTATATACATTAAGGTCCCCTCTGGACTCCCCATCCTCCATCTTTATATACAGGTACTCGTCCCTCTGCCTTCCCATCACCCATCTTTATATACAGGTAATGTCCCTCCTTCCGCCTCCCCATCCCATCTTTATATACAGGTAATGTCCCCTCCGCCCTCCCATCCCCCCTCTTTATATACAGGTAATGTCCCTCCGCCTCCCCATGCCTCCATCTTAATATACAGTAATGTGTCCCTCTGCCTTCCATCCCCCATCGTTTAATACAAGGTTTAAATACCCATTCCTGCCTCCCATCCTCCATCTTTATATATCGAATGTTCCCCCCGCCCCCCATCCCTCCATCTTTATATACAGGTAATTTCCCGCCCGCCCTCCCCACTCCTCCCATCTTTATATACAGTTAATTCCCTCTCCTTCCCTCCCATCCCCCATCTTTATATACAGGTAATGTCCCTCTGCCTCCCCATCCTCCATCTTTATATACAGGTAATGTCCCTCTGCCTCCCCATCCTCCATCTTTTATATACACGGTAATGTCCCTCTGCCTTCCCATCCCCCATCTTTATATACAGGTAATGTCCCTCCCGCCTCCCCGATCCTCCATCGTTATATACAAGGTAATGTCCCTCCGCCTCCCCGTCCTCCATCTTTATATACAGGTAAATGTCCTCCTCCCTCCCTCATCCCCATCTTTATATACACATTAAATGTCCCTCTGCCTCCCCCGTCTCCATCTTTTATATACATCTAATGTCCCTCTGCCTGCCATCCCCCATCTTTATATAACAGGTATGTCCCATTCACCCTCCCAGCCTCCATCTTTATTACAAGGTAATGTCCCTCTGCCTTCCCATCCCCCATCTTTTATCACAGGTATGTCCCCTACTCCTCTGCCCTCCCCATCCGCCTCTTATATACACAGTAATTTCCCTATGCCTCCCCATCCTCCATCTTTATGACAGGTATGTTCCCTCTGACTCCCCAGCCTCCATCTTTTATATCACAGGTAATGTCCCGCCTGCCTCCCATGCCCCATCTTTATTACAGGTAATGTCCCTCGCCTCCCATCCTCCTCTTTATATACTTACTGTCCCTCCGCCCTCCCCTCCCCCCCCCCATCTTTTATATACAGGTAATGTCCTCCGCCTCCCCATCCTCCATCTTTATATACAGGTAATGTCCCCTCTGCCTTCCCATCCCCCCCGATCTTTTAATATACAGGTCATGTCACAGGTAATGTCCCTCCGCCTCCCGCATCCTCCATCTTTATATACATGTAACTGTCCCTCCGCCTCCCGGTCCCCATCCCCCCATCTTTATATACAGGTAATGTCCATTGCTATATAGGTGGGTGATATTATAGTTGGGTATATAGAATGTAAGTATAGTTGGGGTTATATAGGTATCTAGTTGGGTTATATAGGTGTATATAGTTGTTGTTGGTGGGGATATAAAGATGGTGTGGGTAATAGGTATAAGTTGGAATATATAGGTATTATCTAGTTTGGTTTGGATATATAGGGTTATATAGTTCGAGAATTATAGGTATATGAGTTGGATATTTAGGTTATTATAGTTGGGTTTTTAAAGGGTATTTAGTTGGGTGATAGGGATTATAGTGGTATATAGGGATATAGTTAGGGGTATATCAGGGGTAATATAGTTGGGTTAGGGTATATAGGTAATTGTGTGGATATATAGGTGTATTATATCAGGGGTTATATAGGTGATAGGTATTTATAGTCGGGGATAGTTGGATATTATAGGTATTGGGTATATAGTGGGGTTAATAGTTATAGTTGGGGTTTATATATAGGTATATTAGGGCGTATATAGTTGGGGGGTATATAGGTTATTTGGTATATTAGGTTGTGGGTATATTATCAAGTATGTATTGGTATATAGGTTTATAGTGGATAATTTGGAGTATATATAGGCGTATATAGTTGATCTATATAGGTTGTTTATTATGTTGGAGTAATAGGTATATAGTTGGGGTGTACTATATAGAGTATTTAGTTGGGGTTATATACGGTATTATAGGTGGGGTATATAGGTTAATATAGTTCGGTTATTATTGTTATATTTATATATATAAGGGATAGAGTTGGGGGGTTATATAGGGGATATAGTTGGGTGGTGTTTATATAGTATTTTATATAGTTGGTAATTATAGTTGGAGATTATAGGTATATGGTGGGGTATATGGGTTGGGTATTATATATAGGTATATAGTTGGCGATATAGGTATATAGGTGGTATTTATAGTAGGTTATAATAGTTGGCGGTTAATTGTGGGATGTAGGTATATAGTTGGGTTATGTAGGGATGTAGTATAGTTAGGTATATAGGTATAGAGTGGACTTATATAGGGTATTTTATAGTTTTTATATAGCGGTAGATAGTGGATATATAGGTTATATAGTTGGGGTAGGTAGTTGGTGGTTATAGCGGGTAATAGTTGGGTGTGATTATTTTTTTTAGTTATTGGTACTAGTTGGATAGATAGGTATATATAGTTGGGGATCTAGGTTATATCGTGACGGAGTATAGGTATATAGTTTGATATAAGGGTAAAGTTGGATATATCGGTATATAGTGGGTTAAGTTATATATAGGTGGATATCTAGGAAATAGTTTGATATATGAGGTATATAGTGGATATATATAGGTTAAAGCTGGGGGTATATAGGTGTATTAGAGCTATGGGGTATATATTTATATAGTTGGGGTGTATAGGTATATTACTACTGGGTAAAAAGTATGTAGTGGGTCTATGGTAATAGTTCGATTATAGGTATTAATGGATATTATAGGTATATAGTGGGTAATAAGTATGTATGTAGGTGGGTTTGATCGGGTATTTGTATTATTGCTTGTTAGGTGGTATAAGATTTTGTTATAGTGTATTGTATATATGTTTTGTTTTTGTATTTCTTTGTTATTTATTGTGTGTTTTTTGGTATAGATATATAGTGGGGTATGTAGGTACTATCGTTGATTATATAGGTATATATTTGGGTTCATTATATAGTGGATTATATAGTATTAGTTGGGTGGTATTAATTTAGGGGGATTATTAGATAGTGGTGGGGTATATAGGTATATAGTTGGGTATATATGTATATTTGTTGGGTTTATGTAGGTATAGTTGGATATAGATTAGTTGGATATATATTATGTAGTTGGTATATAGGTATATGAGTTGGATATACTAGGTATATAGTTGGGTATGATAGTTATATAGTTGGTATAAGGATAGTAGTGGGGTATTAAGATGTGTGAGGTATATAGGGTATATAGCTGGATAAGAGGTAAGTTGGATATATATGGTTAATAAGTTGAGTATATAGGTTAAATAGTTGGATATATAGTGTAGTATAGTGGGTTATATAGGTATTTAGTTGGGTAGATCGGTATATAGTTGGGTATATAGGTGATATAGTTGGTATAATAGGGGTAATATTTATATAGTTGGGTTTATATAGGTATATTGGGTTGGATATATAGGTAATAGTTGTGTAATATAGTATATAGGTGGAGAGGGACATTACCTGTATATAAAGATGGAGGATGGGGAGGCGGAGGGACATTACCTGTATATAAAGATGGAGGATGGGGAGGTGGAGGGACATTACCTGTATATAAAGATGGGGGATGGGAAGGCAGAGGGACAAGACATAGCTTTCCATAGAGCTTCCATGGAAATATGGAAAATTCCCAGAAGTCTTTGCTCCTCATTTGCATACCTGTATATAAAGATGGAGGAAATGGTGATGATGAGGAGGATGAAGCAGATCACTATGGACATTATCTCCAAGATGGTGAAACCAGCTGTGAGGATAGAGAAGAAAAAGACAGAGGTTAAAGGGCAGGTTGTTTGTGTAACGGTGCCCCCACCTGGCCATGTAACTGTACAGCACCTACATTGGCTGCACTCAGGGTTACTGTTATCGAATCCACAAGGTGGGACGTCCTTCGGGATCCGGTTTCCCGGCCACTGGATCTCTCGTCCTGGGACTGAGATGATTCTTTTCAAGGTCCCATTGTAGTTGGACACAACCTGTGAAATGATAAGTCATTAAAGGCAAAGAACACCCCAGGGATTACCAGATACAGGGTTTACTTTCACTTTAATTTCCCAGAACCCCCCTCACCTGGAATGTGCCATGTGCTTCATCCATATCCCATAGGGAAAAGTCATTCTCACGATCTCCATTGTCATCAATCTTTATAAACCCGGCCGCCCCTTGGATTAGGACAGAAATAATCCCATTAGTAACATCCCCAACCATCCAATCAGAATTTTGGTTTACAGAACATCTCATTGGTTGCCACGGGTTACTGGACTGTAACACCAATTATGTCTTTTATTTAGTAATAATCACTCAACATTGCCCATGGCGTCTCTGTCACTTTCAGACCAATGGCCAAGGGGGCAGCTCTGGGAGGAGCCTGAATACACGACCCAATGCAATTAGAGTGTTATCTCCACTGAACAGTGCAGGTCACTGGGACTTTAAGATCTATATAAAGGCAATAAGAGAGCCAAGCACACAGACTGACCTCCCATCAATCCCACACACATTCCTCCTGTCTAATTAACACATTGCCTTAGAGGACCATAACCCAATCCCACTGCCAGGAGTAGGGTGGGGGGAGAATAAGGGGCAGCAATGGGAGAGAATGGGGGTAATAAAAATACCCTACCCATAATGTCTGTCTAACAGTTACATAGTAACATAGTATTGGAGGTTGTCCAACCTTTATACCCTACCCATAATGTCTGTCTAACAGTTACATAGTAACATAGTATTGGAGGTTGTCCAACCTTTATACCCTACCCATAATGTCTGTCTAACAGTTACATAGTAACATAGTATTGGAGGTTGTATAAAGACATACGTCCGTCTAGTCCAACCTTTATACCCTACCCATAATGTCTGTATAACAGTTACATAGTAACATAGTATTGGACGTTTGTTAAAGACATTACGCCATCTAGCAACCTTTACCCTACCCAAGTCTGTATAACAGTTACATAGTAAATAGTATTGAGGTTGTATAAAGCACATACGTCCATCTAGTCCACCTTTATACCCTAACCCGTAATGTCTGTTAACAGTTACTAGTAACATAGTATTGGAGGTTGTATAAGACATACTCTCCAGCTAGTCCAACCTTTATACCCTACCCCTAATGTCGTATAACAGTTACATAGTAACATAGTATTGGGGGGTTGTATAAAGACTACGTCACATCTATCCAACCTTTATACCCTACCCAATGTCTGTTAACAGTTACCTAGTAACATAGTATTGGAGGTTGTATAAAGACATCGTCCTCAGTCCAACCTTTATACCCTACCCATAATGTCTGATAACAGTTACATAGTAACATAGTATTGGGGGTTGGAAAAGACATACGTCCTCTAGTCCGACCTTTATACCCTACCATAATGTCTGTATACAGTTACAGTAAAATAGTATTGGAGGTTGTATAAGAGACATACGTCCTCTAGTCCAACCTTTATACCCCACATAATGTCTTATAATAACATTACATAGTACTAGTATTGGGGGTTGTATAAAGACAATCGTCCTTAGTCCAACCTTTATACCCTACCCATAATTTGTATAACTTTAAAGTAACATAGTATGGGAGGTGTATAAAGACATACGTCCATCTAGAGTCCAACCTTTATACCCTACATATGTCTGCTAACAGTTACACTAGTAACATTGTATGGAGGTGTATAAGACATAGCGTCCATCTAGTCCAACCTTTATACCCTATCTCCATAATGTCGTATAACTTAACACATTAACATAGTCATTGGAGGTTGTCAACCTCTCAGGACCCTGCAATCTTCTCAGCGAACCCTAACCCCTAGCAATCTCTCAGGGACCCCTAGCAATCTCTCAGGGACCCCTAGCAATCTCTCAGGGACCGCTAGCAATCTCTCAGGGACCCCTAGCAATCTCTCAGGGAACCCTAGCAATCTCTCGGGGACCCCTAGCAATCTCTCGGGGACCCCTAGCAATCTCTCGGGGACCCCTAGCAATCTCTCAGGGACCCTCAGCAATCTCTCAGGGACCCCTAGCAATCTCTCAGGGACCCTCAGCAATCTCTCAGGGACCCCTAGCAATCTCTCGGGGACCCCTAGCAATCTCTCAGGGACCCCTAACAATCTCTCAGGGAACCCCTAGCAATCTCTCAGGCACCCCTAGCAATCTCTCAGGGACCCCTAGCAATCTCTCAGGGACCCCTAGCAATCTCTCAGGTACCCCTGGCAATCTCTCAGGGACCCCTAGCAATCTCTCAGGTACCCCTGGCAATCTCTCAGGCACCCCTAGCAATCTCTCAGGGACCCCTAGCAATCTCTCAGGGACCCCTAGCAATCTCTCAGGGACCCCTAGCAATCTCTCAGGGAACCCCTAGCAATCTCTCAGGCACCCCTAGCAATCTCTCAGGCACCCCTAGCAATCTCTCAGGGACCCCTAGCAGTCTTTTGAGGCCTAGACCCACTGAATAGACAATTCATTGTAAATTCCCAGAAGCCCCGTATTCTCCATTGGTTTGAGTTGAGACGGTAAGACGGTTAAAGTTACCTTAAAAGCCTCTCTTGCTTTCTCATCGTCTGTATCTCCTCGGTACCAGGGGCGTTGGGGGTCAGGGAAGGTGGCACTCTGTAGGCTGGCACCATAGAGGTCAATGTAGAAGAAAGCATAGTCTCCGGAGCACAGGCCCTCGTGCCAGGCATGCAGCATTAGCTGGCGGAACATGTCTGGGTGGCAGCACATGTAGATAACTGGAGAGTAAAAAGAAACGTCGACATCATCCTAATGTACCAGACACGTGACATACATGTGCATTTCCTCCACCTCGGACTCGGTGATTTTAACGCAGGGAAACACTCGTCTCTGTTTAATAAATACGAATTTACCATCGTTACGTTCAGAAAGATTTAGAAATACTGTACGACCCTGAGATTCCCCCTAACTCGTATAATTCATTTACCCAGCATGCACTCTAGACACACAGCCCCGAATTCATTTACCCAGCGTGCACTCTAGACACACAGCCCGCCCTTGCATGGGCTTCACTAGGGTATTGCTGTAACTGTGCGCTGCCATTCGTCACTAGGGTATTGCTGTAACTGCCGCATGGGCTGTCACTAGGGTAATTGCTGTACCTGCCTGCAATGGCTGTCCACTAGGGGTATTGCTGTAACTGCCTGGCATGGCTGTCACTAGGGTAATTGCTGTAACTGCCTGCATGCTGTCACTAGGGGTAGTGCTGTAAACTGCTGCATGGCTGTCATAGGGTATTGCCGTAACTGCCTGCATTGCTGTCACTAGGGGTATTGCTGTAACTGCCCTGATTGCTGTCACTAGGGGTAAATGCTGTACCTGCCTGCATTGGCTGTTCACTCTGAGGGTATTCTTAACTGCCTGCAGTGCTGTCACGAGGGATTGCTGGGACCTTGCCTGCTGCTGTCCACGAGTAATTGCTGTAACTGCCTGCATGGCTGTCACTAGGGGGATTGCTTCACTGCCTGCATGGCTGTCACTAGGGTATGCTTTAATGCCTGCATTGCTGTCCACTAGGGTATTGCCTGTAACTGCCTGCATGGCGTCACTAGGGGTTTGCTGTAACTGCCCGCATTTCGTCACTAGGGGTATTGCTGTAACTCCCTGCCATTTCTGTCCCTAGGGGTATCGCTGTACTGCCCTGCATGGCCTGTCACTAGGGGTATGCTGTAACCTGCCTGCATTGCTTGCACTATGGGTATTGGCGTAACTGCCCGCATTGCTGGTCACTAGGGGTATTGCTGTTACACTGCCCGCATGTGCTGTCACTAGGGGTTTGCTGTAACTGCTGCATTGCTGTTTCTCGTGAGGGTATTGCGTGTAACTAACTGCTGCCATGGCTGTACTAGGGGTATTGGCTGTAACTGCCTGCATTGCTGTCACTAGGGTGTGCTGTAACCGCTGCAATGGCTGTCACTAGGGGTATTTCTGTAACTGCCTGCAGTGCTGTCACTGAGGGGTAATGCTGTAACTGCCCTGTTTGCTGTCCTAGGGTATGCTGTACTGCCTGCAGGCTGTCACTAGGGGTATTGTTGGGTAACTGCCTGCAATTGCTGTCACTAAGGGTATGCTGTAACTGACCTGCATTGCTGTCACTAGGGGTATTGCTGTAACTGCCTGCATTGCTGTCACTAGGGGTATTGCTGTAACTGCCCTGCATTGCTGTACTAGTATTGCTGTAACTGCCACTGCATGGCTGTCACTAGGGTCTTTTTGCTGTAAACTGCCTTCATTGCTGTCAATAGGGGTATTGCAGTAACTGCATTCAATGGCTGCACTATGGGTATTGCTGTACGCCGTGCCATTGGCTGTCACTAGGGGTATGCTTTAACTGCCGGATTGCTTGTCACTAGGGGTAATTGCTGTAACTGCCTGCAATGGCCGTCACTCGGGGGTATTGCTGTACAACTGCCTGATGTCTGTCACTAGGGTATTGTTGTAACTGCTTCATTGCGGTCCACTAGGGGTATTGCTGTAAACTGCCTGCATTCTGTCACTAGGGATTGCTGTAACTGCCTGCATTGTGGCACTAGTCTGGTATTGCTGTAACTGCCTGCATGTCTGTCTACTAGGGTATTGGCTGGAACTGCCTGCATGGCTGTCACTAGGGTATTCTGTAACTGCCTGCAATGCGGTCACTAGTGTATTGGCTGTAACTGCCTGCCATGGCTTCGACTAAGGGGTATTGCTGTAACTGCCTGCATGGCTGTCACTAGGGTTATTGCTGTAACTGCTTGCCCTGCGGCTTTCACTAGGGTTATTGCTGTAACGCCCCCTTTTGGCCCCCCCCTTTTTTTTTGCCCCCGCATGCTGTCACTAGGTTTTGCGTAACTAACTGCCCGCATGCTGTCACTAGGGGTATTGCTGTAACGCCCCCGCATGGCTTTCACTAAGGGTATTGCTGTAACAGCCCGCATGGCTGTCACAGGGTATTGCTGTAACGCCGCATTGCCTGTCACTAGGGGTATTGCTTTACTGCCCGCATGGCTGTCACTAGGGTATTGTGTAATACCCTGCCTGCCATGCTGTCACTAGGGGATTGCTGTAACTGCCCGCATGGCTGTCCACTAAGGGGTATTGCTGTAACTGCCCCCGCCTGGCGTCACTAGGGGTATTGCTGTAACTGCCACGGCCCCAGCTGGCTGTCCGCTGGGTATTGCTGTAACTGCCCCGCATGCTGTCACTAGGGGTAATTGCTGTAACTGCCCGCATGGCTTCACTAGGGCTATTGCTGTAACTGCCACTCTTCCCGCATGGCTGTCCCTAGGGGTATTGCTGTACTGCCGCAATTGCTTCCTAGGGGTTTTCTGTAGACTAACTGGACGCCCCCCGGCGGTCGGGGTGTGGCGCGTGTGTGGGGACCACTAGGGTATGTGTACTGCCCGCATGGCTTTGCTCAATAGGGGTATTGCTGTAACTGCCCGCATTGGCTGTCAACTACGGGTATTATCCTTTAACTGTCCGCATGGCGTCACTTTAGGGGTTATTCTAACTGCCCGCATGGCTGTGCACTAGGGTATTGCTGTTACTGCCCGCATTTCTGTCACTGGGGTATTGCTGTAACTCTGCCCTCATGGCTGTCACTATGGTATTGCTGTAACGGCCCTCATGGCTTCACTGAGGATCTTTTCTTTGTAACTGCCTGCATTGGCTGTCACAGGGGTATTGCTGTAACGCCTGCATGGCTGTCACTAGGGGTATTGCTGTAACTGCCCGCATTGCTGTCACTAGGGTATTGCTGTAACTGCCTGCATGGCTGTCACTAGGGGTATTGCTGTAACTGCCTGCATTGCTGTCACTAGGGGTATTGCGTCACTGCCTGCATTGCTGTCACTAGGGGTATTGCTGTAACTGCCTGCATTGCTGTCACTAGGGGTATTGCTGTAACTGCCTGCATTGCTGTCACTAGGGGTATTGCTGTAACTGCCTGCATTGCTGTCACTAGGGGTATTGCTGTAACTGCCTGCATGGCTGGCACTAGGGGTATTGCTGTAACTGCTGCATTGCTGTCACTAGGGGTATTGCTGTAACTGCCTGCATGGCTGTCACTAGGGGTATTGCTGTAACTGCCCGCTTGCTTTCACTAGGGTATTGCTGTAACTGCCTGCATGGCTGTCACTAGGGGTATTGCTGTACCTGCCCGCATGGCTGTCACTAGGGGTATTGCTGTAACTGCCCGCATGGCTGTCACTAGGGGTATTGCTGTAACTGCCCGCATTGCTTCACTAGGGGGTATTGCTGGACCTGCCCGCCATTGCTGTCACAGGGTTATTGCTGTACTGCCCTGCCTGGCTGTACTAGGGATTGCTGTAGACTGCCTGGCATGGCTGTCACAGTGGTATTGCGTAAACTGTCCTGCATTGCTGTCACTAGGGTATTGCTGTACTGCCTCATGCCTGTCACTAGGGGTCTTGCTGTTAACTGCCTCATTGCTGTCACTAGGGTATTGCTTGTAACGCCGCTTGGCCTGTCACTAGGGGTATTGGCTGAGACTGCCTGCATGGCTGTCACTAGGGTAATTGTTGTAACTGCCCATGCATGTGTCACTAGTGGTATTGCTGTAAACTGCCTGCATTGCTGTCACTAGGGGATTGCTTGTAACTGCCTGCATTGGCTGTCACGAGGGGTATGCGTAACTGCTGGCATTGCTGTCCACTAGGGTATTGCTGTAACTGCCTGCATGGCTGTCCGAGGGGTATTGCTGTAATGCCTGCATTGCTGTCAATAGGGGTATTGAGTAACTGCATGCTGGCTGTCACTAGGGTTATTGCCTGTAAACTGCCTGCAAATTGCTGTCACAAGGTGTAGTGGCTGTTAACCTGCCTGCATTTCCTGTCACTAGGGGTATTGCTGTAACTGCCCGCATGGCTGTCACTAGGGGTATTGCTGTACTTCCTGCTGGCCTGTCACTAGGGGTATTGTTGTAACTGCCTGCATGATGTCACTAGGGGTATGCTGTAACTGCCTGCATGGCTGTCACTAGGGGGTATTGCTGTAACTGCTGCATTGCCCTGTCCTAGGGTAATTGACTGTAACTGCCTGCATGGCTGTCACTAGGGGTTAATTGCTGTAACTGCCTGCATGGGCTGTCCTAGGGGTATTGTCTGTAACTGCCTGCATTGCTGTCACTAGGGTAATTGCTGTAACTGCTGCATGGCTGTCACTAGGGGTATTTGCTGGAATGCCCTGCATGGCTGTCACTAGTGGTATTGCTGGACTGCCTTCTGCTGTCACTAGGGGTATTGCTGTAACGCCCGCATTGCGTCCTAGGGTATTGCTGTACTGCCCGCATGGCTGTCACTTAGGGGTATTGCTGAACTGCCCGCATGGCTTTCCTAGGGGGTATTGCTGTAACGGCGCGCATGGCTGTCACTATGGGTATTGTGTAACTGCCCGCTTGCTGTCACTAGGTGTATTGTCTTTCACTGCCCTCATGGCTTCACAGGGGTATTGCGGTAACTGCCTGCATGCTGTCACTAGGGGTATTGCCTGTAAACTGCCCGCATGGGCTGTCCCACTAGGGTATTGCGTAGACTGCCCCATGGCTGTCACTAGGGGTCTTGCTGTAAACTGCCGCGTCATGCTGTCACTATGGGTATTGCTGAAAACTTGCCCTCGATGGCGTCCCTAGGGGTAATGGCTGTAAACTGCCCCGCCTGCTGTCCACTATGGGTATTGGCTGTACCTGCCCGCATGGCCTGTCCCTAGGGTATTGCTGTCACCTGCTGTAACTGCCCGCATGGCTGTCACTAGGGGTATTGCTGTAACTGCCCGCATGGCTGTCACTAGGGGTATTGCTGTAACTGTCCGCATGGCCTGTCACTAGGGGGATTGCTGTAACTGCCCCGCATGGCTGTCAACACTACGGGTATTGCTGTAACTGTCCGCATGGCTGTCACTAGGGGTATTGCTGTCACTGCCCGCATGGCTGTCACTAGGGGTATTGCTGTAACTGCCCCGCAGGCGGTACTAGGTATTGCTGTAACTGCCCGCTGGCTTGTCCACTATGGGTATTGTCTGTAACTGCCGCCCGCATGCTGTCACCTAAGGGATATTGCTGTAACTGCCTGCATGGCTGTCCTAGGGGTATTGCGTAACTGCCTTCATGGCTTCACAGGGGGTTATTGCTGTACCGGCCTGCATGCTGCCCTAGGGTTATTTCTGTAACTAGCCTGCATTGCTGTCACTATGGGGTATTTGCTGTACTGCCTGCATTGTGTCACTAGGGGTATTGCTGTAACTGCCCGCATGGCTGTCACTAGGTTTGCTGACCTGCCTGCAATTGCTGATCACTAGGGTATGGCTGTAACTGCCTTCTGGCTGGCACTAGGGGTATTGCTGTAATGCCTGCTGGCTGTCACTAGGGGTAATAGCTGTAACTGCCTGCATGTGTCACTAGGGGGATTTGAACTCCTGCATGCTTCACTATGGTATTGCTGTAACTGCCTTCATTGCTGTCACTAGGGGTATTGCTGTAACTACGGCCCGCATGGCTGGCACTGGGGATTTGGCTGTACTGCCGCATTTCTGTGCACAGGGTATGCTGCGGAACTGCCTGCAGGGCTGTCACTAGTTGGTATTCTTTAAGTGCCTTGCCATTGCTGTCACGAGGGGTTATTGCTGTAACTGCCTGCCTTGCCTGGTCACTAGGGGTATTGCTGTAACTGCCTGCATGCTGTCACTAGGGTATTGCTGTAACTTCCGCAGGGCTGTCCACTAGGGGGATTTATTGTCCTGCCCTGCATGCTGTCACTAGGAGTAGTGCTTGTAACTGCCCGCCTGGCTGCCACTAGGGTTATGCTTGTACTGCCGCTACTGGCTTTCACTAGGGTATTTGCGTAAAACTTGCCTGCATTGCTGTCACTAGGGGTATTGCTTACGCCCGCATGGCTGTCAACTAGGGGTTTGCTGTCACTGCCTGCCATTGCTGTCACTAGTGGTATGGCTGTAACTGCCTGCATTGCTGTCCCTTAGGGGTATTGTTGTACTGCCTGCATGGCTGTCCCTATGGGTATTGCTGTAACGGCCTGCATTGCTGTTCACTAGGGGTAAATTGCTGTAACGACTGCCTGCATTGCTGTCCTAGGGTATTGCTGTAACTGCCCTGCATTGCTGTCACTAGGGGTATTGGCTGTAACTGCCGCTTGCTGTCACTAGGGGTATTGTGCTGTAACGCCGCATGGCGTCACTAGGGGTAATTGCGTAACTGCCTCAATTGCTGTCACTAGGGGTATTGCTGGAACTTCCTGCATTGCTGTCCACTAGGGGTATTGCTGTAACTGTCCCGCTGGCCTGTCACTAGGGGTATTTCTGTACTGCCTGCATTGCTGTCACTGAGTGGGTAATGGCTGTACCTGCCTGCATGGCTGTCACTAGGGTATTGCTGGTACTGCCTTCATTGCTGTCACTATGAGTATTTGCTGTAACTGCCCATGCGTTCAAACTTGGGATTCCTGTACCGATGCGCCCAAGGGGTATTGCTGTACGTGCCTGCAGCTTTCACTAGGGTTTGCTGATAACTTGCCTGCATTGCTGCACTAGGGTATTGCTGATAACTGCCTGCTTGCTGTCACTAGGGGTAGTCTGTTGTACTGCCTGATTGCTGTGCACAGGGTATTGCTGTAACTGCCTGCATTTGTCTGTACACTAGTATTGCTGTAACTGGGGGGCCCTTGAATGCTGTCACTAGGGGTATTGCTGTAACTGACGAGAACTGTTGGATTTAAAGAAAAGCTTTGATGTCTTTTTATGTTTTAGGGGGTGATCTGCCTAAATAGGAAATATGGATTTTGATTTGATAACAGCCTGACATCTGGTGATGGATTAAAGGGGAAGTTAGGAGCCCCAATTGTACATTTTGTTAACAGATTATATATATTTGTTTTACTCCATTGATTTCTGTATAACAATGACTAAGTCCCTTGTGCAATAGGGAAAGGTAAAAAACACTTGTATGTAGCAGAACTTTGCCCCTTAAGAATTTGACTTTTGGACCCACATGTGGCGTTCTGTACAGGGTTATTGGGGGATGTAATGGAGAGAAAGTAACATGGATATGTTGTGTTGGGGAACCAAAACATTTTGGAAATTTCTATAGCCGTACACTGGACATCGAATAACAACACCGGATATTATTTTACTGTGAGGACAATTAGTATGGCAGCGTTACTCATCATTGTGATACCTGGGAAAAGGCAGATCATATGGCCATTCATCCGACAGTCCTGTTGGTGTGGCCCCCCCATTGGGCGCCTTGCTGTCAGCAACACCACGCCTGACAGAATGGCCACACACATGAATTCAATGCTGCAGTGTAAGTGCATGCTGGGTAACTGAATTCAGGGCTGTATGTCTAGAGTGCACGCTGGTAATCGAATGCAGGGATGTATGTCTGAGAGTGCACGCTGGGTAATGATTAGGGCTGTGGTCTAGAGTTTGGGCACGCTGGGTAATGATTCAGGAATGTTAGTCTAAGGCACGCTGGGTATACTGAATTCAGATGTATTGTCTAGATGTTCACGCTGGGAAATAAATTCATGGCTGTGTGTTAGAGTGCACGCTGGGTATGATTCAGGGAGGTATGTCTGAGTGCACGCTGGGTAACTGAATCGATGTATGTATGAGTCTAGAGTGCACGTGGGTAAATGAATTCAGGATGTTGTTCTAGGCGTGCATGCTGGGTACAAATGAATTCAGGGATTGTGTTTCTAGAGTGCATGCTTGGGTAAATGAATTCGGGCATGTTATGGTCGCGAGGCCGCTGGGTAAAAAAACATGAATTCAGGGTGTATGTCTAGATGTGCATGCTGGGTAACATGAATTCAGGGATTGTGTGTCTAGAAGTGCATGCTTGGTTGAAATGAATTCAGGGCTGTGTGTCTAGAGTGACACGCGGTGTAAAAATTCAGGATGTGTGTCTAGAGTGCCCACGCGGGTAAATGAATGTGCCGCTTGGGTTAAATGAATTCAGGGCTGTATGTCTAGAGTGCACGCTGGGAAATGAATTCAAGGGCTGTATGTCTAGAGTGCACGCTGGGTAAATGACTTGGTGAGTTCGATGCAACGTAGAATCAGGGCTGTTTTAGAGTGCGCTTATATCGTTGTAGAGTGCACGCCTGGGGTAATAATTCTAGGGCTGTGATGTCTCGAGTGCACGCTGGTAACTGAATGTCAGGACTGTGGATTCTAGATGTGCCCTGGGTAAATGAATTCAAGGGCTGTATGTCTAGACGTGCCCGCGGGTAAATGAATCGCCAGGGCTGTAGGTCTAGAGTGCACGCTGGAAAATGAATTCAGGGCTGTGTGTCTGATGACGACTGGGTAAATGTAATTCAGGTGCTGTATGTCAGAGTGCACGCTGGGTAATGAATTCAGGGTGTTGTCTAGAGTGTCACGCTGGGTAAATGAATCAGGCTAGATATCAGAGTGCACGGCTGGGATTAACACCAGGTAAATTAACAGGGATGTATGTCTCGGACGTCGACACCGACCTGGCAGTACAATGAATTCAGGGGTGCATGAGTCATTGGTCCTAAGTCACGCTGGGTAAATAGATTCAGGGATGTTGTCTAGAGTGCACGCTGGGTAACTGAATTCAGGGCTGTGTGTCTGAGTGCCGCGAGTAAATGAATTCAGCGCTGTATGTCTAGGTGCACCGCTGGGTTAATGAATTCATGGTGTGTGTCTAGAGTGCACGCTGGGTAAATGAATTTCCCGGCCCCTCTGTCATAGTCTAGATGCACGCTGGTACCGTGCATTCACGCTGGGTCTACGACGGGCCCGTACTGCAGACTTCAGGGTTTGCTACTGTCATGTTGAGGCCTCAGCGGCTACATTCAACCTGCAATTAGGCCTTACTAGAGTGCAGCTAGCCCAAGAATTAGGCTAATGTCTAGTGCGATGGTAAATCAGGATGTATGCGGTAGTGTCAACGCTGGTAAATGAATTCAAGGGGGCTCCATGCTACCTGCACCCCCCCCCCCCTCTAGGGTGCACGCGTGAGGGTAACTAGGAATTCAGGGATTATGTCTAGACGTGCACGCTGGGTAACTGAATTCAGGGTATGCTGGGTAACTGAAATAAATTCATCAGCGGCATGCCTATTCTCCTAGAGTCGCCACGCTGGGTAATAATTCAGATAGCTTTAGAGTGCACTCTTAAGATGGATGGTATGTCTAGAGCTGCACGCTGGTAAATGAATTCAGGGCATGTATTGGTCTACAGTGCACGCTGGGTAAATGAATTCCAGGCTGGTTATGTCTAGACCGTGCCGCTGGGTAAATGAATTCCATGGCTGTGTGTCTCTAGAGTGCACGCGGTGGGTAATTGGACTTCAGGACTGTCTGTGTCTGAGAGTGCACGCTGGGTAAATGAATTCAGGTTATGTCTAGAGTGCCCGTGGGTAAATGAATTCGGGATGTGTTTCTCAGAGTGAACGTGGTTAATGAATTCAGAGGAGTGTATGGTCTAGATGCACGCTGTGTAAAAAATTCAGGGATGTGTGTTTCGTAAGTGACACGCTGGGTAAATTATTCAGGCGAGGTGTGTTCTAGAGTGCACGCTGGGTAATACTGAATTCAGGGTGGATGAGGGGGGGTAATGATTCAGAGTCTTGAGTGCCGCTGGTATGAATTCAGGCTGTATGTCTTAGACGTGCACCTGGGGTAAATATTTCGCGGGATGATGATCGAGAGTGTCACGCCTGGGTAATGAATCAGGGCTGATGTCTAGAGTGCACGCTGGGTAAAAATTCAGGGATGTATTGTCTAGAGTGCACGCGGGTAACTGAATTCAGGCCACTTTGACTGGATGCGTAGATTGCACGCTGGGTGACCACTGAATTCCAGGGATGTATGTCAGAGTGCGACGCTGGTTAAACCTGACTTCACCTGGCTGTATGACATGCAGGATGCAGCTGGTAAATCGAATTGCACAGGGATGTATGTTCTAGAGTGCATACGCTGGAGAACTGAAATTCTAGGGACCATGTAGTCATAGACGTGCACGCTGGGTAAATGAATTTCAGGCTGTCGTGTCTAGATGTGCACGCTGGGTAAATATTCAGGGATGTAGTGTTAAAGTGCACGCTGGGTGTAAATGAATTCAGGGGATGTAGTCAGGAGTGCATGCAGGGTAGGTAAGAATTGGGATGTGTGTCTATAGTGCACACGCTGCCGCGTACATGACATTCACGGGCCTGCTGTGTCTAGAGTGCACGTGGCGGCAATGAATTCAGGATGTGTGTCTAGAGTGTGGCACGCTGGGTAAAATAAATTAGGGATTATGTTAGTCAACGCCGTGCACGCATCGTGCCAAGCGCCGTTAACGAATTCAGGATGTAGTCTAGAGTGCTGTCGCTGGGTAATAAATTCAGGGATGTATGTCTGAGTGCACGCTGGTAATAATTCAGGGATTGTATGTTCGAGATGCCACAGCTGGGTAAATGAATTAGGATGTATGTCTAGAGTGCACGCGTGGGTAAATAAATTCAGGGATGTAATGTCGAGAGTGCGACCGCTGGGTACCTAATGAATCAGGCTGTAAGTCTAGGGTCACGCTAGGGGTAAATAAATTCGGGAATGTAATGCATAGAGTGCACGCTGGGTGTAAATAATTCAGGGACCCCCCCGCCCGTCCATGTCTAGCAGTGCACGCCTGTGTAGTCTGTAATCTATATTCAGGTCACCTGTATGTCTAGAGTGCACGCTGGGTTAAACTCTCCTGAATTCAGGATGTATAGACTCAGAGTGCAGCGTGGTAACTGAAAATCAGGGCGTGTACCGTCTCTAGAGTGCACGCTGGGTAAACTGAATATGCAGGGTCATGATGTCTAGAGTGCCGCTGGGTAACTTGAATTCAGGATTATTCTAGGAGGTGGCACGCTGGGTAACATGAATTCAGGGCTTGTGTCTAGAGTGCACCTGGGTAAATAACTGAATCAGGACTGTATGTCTAGAGTGGCAGCTGGGTAAATGAATTCGAGGCTGTGTGTCTAGAGTGCCGCTGGGGTAACTGAATTCAGGGTGTATGTCTAGAGGCACGGCTGGGGTAACTGGAATTCAGGGCTGTGTGTCTAGAAGTGCACGTGGGGAATTGAATTCAGGGATTGTAGTTTTAGAGTGCACGCTGGTACAATGAATTCAGGGCTGCTGATGTCTAGAGTGCCGCTGCGTAACATGAATTCAGCGGCTGTGTGTCTAGGTGCAGTGGTTAAATGAATTTCAGGGCTGTGTGTCTAGAGTGACGCTACTGGGTATGATTCAGGGCTTGTGTTAGAGAGTGCACATGGGTAAATGAATTCGGGATGTGGGTTGAAGTGCACACTGGGTGGAACTGAATTCAGGGCTGTGTGTCTAGAGTGCACGCTGGGTAATGATTCAGGGGATGTATGTCTAGAGTGCAGGCTGGGTAAATGAATTCAGGGATGTGTATGTGCTAGAGTGCACGCTGGGTAAAATGAATCAGGCTGTGTTATAGAGTGCACGCTGGTAAATGATTCAGGGGCATGTTGTCTAGAGCACTCTGGGTAAATGAATTCAGGGGCTGTGTGTTGAGTGCACGCTGGGTAAATGATTCTAGGGTGTGTGTCTAGAGTGCACGCTGGTAAATGAGATTCGGGATGTGTGTGTCTAGGAGTGCAACGTCGGTAAATAATTCAGGGCCTTGTTGTCTAGGTGCACGCGGGGTAAATGAATTCAGGAGTTGTGTCTCTAGAGTGCCACGCTGGGTAAATTGAATTCAGGGATGTGTGTCTAGAGTGCACGCTGGGTAAATGAATTCAGGTGATGTTGTGTCCTAGAGTCACGCTGGGTAAATGAAAATTCCAGGGATTGGTGTCTAGAGTGCACGTGGTAAATGAATTCAGGCTGTGTGTAGCCCCCCGCTCTAAGTGCACCCCCCACGCTGGGTAATGATTCAGGTGTAGGGTCTAGATGTGTCACTCTGGTAAATGAATTGGTGTGCAGGTGTGGACTGTGTCTATAGTCCCGCTGGTAAATGAAGTTCAGGGCTGTGGTGTCGTAGAGTGCACTGGGAAATGGAATTCAGGGATGTGTGCTAGAGGCACGCTTGTAAAATGAATTCAGGGATGTGTGTCTAGAGTGCACGCTGGGTAAATTGATTCAGGGATGTTGTTAGAGTGCACGCTGGAGTAAATGAATTCAGGCTTTGTATTTGTTAGAGTGCACGCGGGGTAAATGATTCAGGCTGTCATGTCTAGAAGTGCACGCTGGGTAAATAGAATTCAGGGCTGTTGTCTAATCGTGCACGCTGGTTAATGAATTCAGGGATGTAACCTGTCTAGAGTGCACGCTGGGTAAATGAATTTCAGGCATTATGTCTAGAGTGCCTGCAGGGAAATGAATTCAGGGCATGTGTGTCTAGAGTGGCACGCTGGTAACTATGAATTCAGGGCTGTATGTCTGAGTGCACGCTGGCTAAATGAATTCAGGGATGTGTGTCTAGAGTGCACGCTGGGTAAATGAATTCAGGGATGTGGTCTAGATGCACGCTGGGTAAATGAATTCAGGGATGTGTGTCTAGAGTGCAGCTGGGTAAAATGAATTCAGGATGTGTGTCTAGAGTTGCACGCTGGGTAAATAAATCAGGTGTGTGTGTCTAGAGTGCACGCTGGGTAAATGAATTCAGGGCTGTAGTCTAGAGTGCACGCGGGTAAATGAATTCAGGGATGTGTGTCTAGATGCACGCTGGGTAACTGAATTGCAGGGCTGTATGTCTAGAGTGCACGCTGGGTAAGTTATGAATTCGGGGATTGTGTCTAGTAGTGCACGCTGGGGTAACTAACTGAATTCAGGGATGTATGTCAGAGTGCACGCTGGGTAAATGAATTCAGGGATGTTGTCTAGAGTGCACGCTGGGTAAACTGAATTCAGGGATTATGTCTAATAGTGCACGCTGGGTAACTGAATTCAGGGCTGTGTCTAGAGTGCACGCGGGTAAATGAATTCAGGGATGTATGTCTAGAGTGCAGCTGGGTAACTGAATCAGGGATGTATTCTAGAGTGCACGCTGGGTAAATGATTCAGGGCGTGTGTCTAGAGTGCATGCAGGGTAAATGAATTCAGGGATGTGTGTCTAGAGTGCACGCTGGTAAATGAATTCAGGGATTGTGGTCTAGAGTGCACGCTGGGTAAATGAATTCAGGGCTGTGTGTCTAGGCGTGCATGCAGGGTAAATGAATTCAGGGATGTGTGTTCTAGAGTGCACGCTGGGTAAATGAATTCAGGGATGTGTGTCTAGAGTGCACGCTGGGTAAATGAATTCAGGGCTGTGTGTCTAGAGTGCACGCTGGGTCAATTAATTCAGGGATTTGTGTCTAGAGTGCACGCTGGGTAAATGAATTCAGGGCTGTGTCTAGAGTGCACGCTGGTAAATTAATTCAGGGATGTTGTCTAGAGTGCACGCTGGGTAAATGAATTCAGGGATGTGTGTCTAGAGTGCACGACGCGGTAAATGAATTCAGGCTGTGTGTCTAGAGTGCACGCTGGTAAATGAATTCAGGGGATGTGTGTTCAGAGTGCATGCTGGGTAATGCTTCAGGGATGATGTCTAGAGTGCCCGCTGGGTACTGAATTCAGGGAGTATGTCTAGAGTGCAACGCTGGGTAACTGAATTCCGAGGATGTGTTGTCTAGAGTGCACGCTGGGTAAGTGAATTCAGGGATGTAGTCTAGAGTGCACGCTGGGTAAATGATTCAGGGCTGTGTGGTCTAGAGTGCAGCTGGGTAAATGAATTCAGGGAGGTGGTTGTCAGAGTGCAGCTGGGGGAAATGAATTCAGGGAGTATGTCCTAGAGTGCAAGCTGGGTAAAATGATTCAGGGATGTGTGTCTAGAGTCAACGCTGGGTAAATGAATTCAGGGAGTGTGTGTCAGAGGGCACGCGGAGTAAATGATTAGGGCGGTGTGGCTAGAGTGCCCGCTGGGTAAAATGAATTGGGGCTGTGTGTCTGAGTGCCATGCTGGGTAAATGACTCAGGGAGTTGTCCTAGAGGCACCTCTGGGTAAATGAATTTACCCAGCGTGCACTCTAGACATACATCCCTGAATTCAGTTACCCAGCGTGCACTCTAGACACACAGCCCTGAATTCATTTACCCAGCGTGCACTCTAGACATACATCCCTGAATTCAGTTACCCAGCGTGCACTCTAGACATACATTCCTGAATTCATTTACCCAGCGTGCACTCTAGACACACAGCCCTGAATTCATTTACCCAGCGTGCACTCTAGACATACATCCCTGAATTCATTTACCCAGCGTGCACTCTAGACACTGCAACGCAAACGCAAATGCAATCGCATGCGATTTCATGTGCGTTTTTTTGCGTTTACGCTTGCGATTTCTTCAATAAGTATAGGAAAACGCATGCGATTGCGATTAAAAATGCAGAATGCAATCACAACGCACCGAAACCGTGTGGTATTTTTTGCGTTGCCGCGTTTTCAATGATTTTTTAAAAACGCAATCGCAAGCGCAAAAAAAACGCAGCAGTGTGGCCTAGCCCTAAAACAGAGTTTAACCAGATGTTATTTCACAGGAAATTCACATTTCATAATAATTCAAGGTATAATATAGTATTGTACAGTACAGTACAGTATAATATAGTATAGTATAGTATAGTATAGTATAATATAGTATAGTACAGTACAGTATAGTATAGTATAGTATAGTATAATATAGTATAGTACAGTACAGTATAGTATAGTATAGTATAATATAGTATTGTACAGTACAGTACAGTATAATATAGTATTGTACAGTACAGTACAGTATAATATAGTATAGTATAGTATAATATAGTATTGTACAGTACAGTACAGTATAATATAGTATAGTATAGTATAGTATAATATAGTATAGTACAGTACACTATAGTATAGTATAGTATAATATAGTATAGTACAGTACAGTATAGTATAGTATAGTATAATATAGTATTGTACAGTACAGTACAGTATAATATAGTATAGTATAGTATAGTATAATATAGTATTGTACAGTACAGTACAGTATAATATAGTATAGTATAGTATAGTATAATATAGTATAGTACAGTATAATATAGTATAGTACAGTACAGTATAGTATAGTATAGTATAATATAGTATAGTGCAGTACAGTACAGTATAGTATAGTATAGTATAATATAGTATAGTATAGTACAGTACAGTATAGTATAGTATAGTATAGTATAGTATAGTACAGAATAG